>PVLA01005079.1:0-156873 GCA_004027455.1 Hydrochoerus hydrochaeris | reverse complement strand
GAGAAGAGAAGAGAAGAGAAGAGAAGAGAAGAGAAGAGAAGAGAAGAGAAGAGAAGAGAAGAGAAGAGAAAGAAGAGAAGAGAAGAGAAGAGAAGAGAAGAGAAGAGAAGAGAAGAGAAGAGAAGAGAAGAGAAGAGAAGAAAGAGAAGGGAAATTTCTCTCTCACTCAAGCCACAAGGCTCATTCTACTGTAATCTTGGAACCCCAGAAGGAGCCCCGGAGCAGTGAGTGCTCAGGGTCAGACATAGGCCACTAAGGAAAAACAGATCCCCAGCCCCACTTCTTATCCTTGCCCCTCAGCCCATTCCTGCCTCTGTGTGGCTCACCCCAGCTGTTGAGAGCTGGTGCCCCTGAGGAGCTGGGCAGAGCCTCACACAGTCAGGTCTCTTCCTTCTGCCGGGTGCTGCCCCCCCCCCAGGTAGCTACTGTAAGAAGAGCGAGTGGATTGGGAGTGGCTGAGTGCTTGGGGGTGAAAGGCACTGCTGGGGAGATGGACCCTACACCCAGGGAGCATCTGATGGTGACTCCACAGGGCCCATAATCAATAAGCAAGCCAGAGGCCTGGAGCCACAAGCTGGGCTGAAGAAGGAGCCATGTGCCCAGCTTTACCACAGTGGGAGAGAGACCACCTCTCCTGGCAGACCAGAGTGGGTCACAGTGGGGGTGGAAGACAGGGGACAGAACCCCTGTGTCAGGTGTGATCAGAGAATGCTGAAGGAGGCTGATGCTGGAGGAGTCAGAGCCAGAGTCAGTTTGGTGGACTCTGAGTTTCAAAGGAGGTAGAAGGGGCAGGGACAGAAGTTGCCAGAATGGAGATCCAGGGTTTGGAGTGGGCTGGAGGTAGGAGATTCATTCAACCTTTGTTAACGAGGAGGAAGCCCTCTGGAGTAGGCTTCGTCCTGCAAGAGTCAGGATGACCCTGCACAGGGCTCCATCTCTCCCCCTCATTCAGTGTGGGCCCAGGCTGGATGCATCGGCACCTTTTTGCTTTTGAAGTTTGCAATACTAGGCATTGAAACAAGGTCCTTTGCACATTCCAGCCCTTCTTATTTTGAGATAGTCTTGCTAAATTACCTGGGCTGTGTTCAAAGTTGTAATCTTCCTACCTCAGCCTCCCAGGATACTAGGATTATAAGCCCATACCACCACTCCTGGGCACCCTTACTTTCTTACCAGGGCCAAACCCTCAACCTTCAGGCCTAGATGCTTCTTTCACGTTAAAAATAACCCCAGGTGTTGTATCCCACCCTTTGGGCTCAAGTCTTGGACAACTGAGCCAATGACAGGGCTGCCCACTTTCTTCTGTACATGAAAAACCACCTGGCAACCGGGAAAACCTGAAGGCTCTACTTTTGTAAGTCTGGGGCAAAACCCAAGACTATGTGTCCAACAGGGTTTGCTACAGGACACAAGGTTTACTGTACTGTCTGGATTTATGGCGCTGAAATTCACCCCCTAGGGTTTAAAAAATCACCAGTCAGCCATATTTCAGGATCTCCCAATTTAATGGCCCCTGAGGCAAGCCCCAGAAGCAGGATTGTTTTTCAGCTCTCCAGGCGATGCTGTTGAGGCGAGGAGTAGAGACACCAGCTCTACCAAATTTCTCTGGCATTTTAAGTCTTCTGGGAACAGCAGGAGGCATTCCCAGGATATTTCTCCTCTGCAGGAAAGTTGGGCATCACACCTCCTGCCAGGGTCTTGCCGGGGTTGGCCAGGCCTCCCTAAGAAGCCAGTGAGTGGCAGCCGGCAGGAGATGGGCACAGCTGCCTGCAGCAGGGTCTCAGGGCTAATCTGTCACCTGAGCCAAATGAACCTCAGGAAGATGGAAACTCAACAGGAGGTGCTGGGACTGTAAAGGGCTATTGTCTTCACTCCTGCAGGACATGGAGGTGACAGCCCAAGAGCTTGAATATGTTTTGAATGCTGTGCTGCAAAAGAGTAAGTGCCACACCCATCAGGGACCCAGGGCTCCCACAGAGGGAACCAGCGATCACACTGCTGTGTCCTTTTGGCTCCCCAGGCTCCTTGCTCTTCCCCAGGACCTGTTTCCTGGGCTGACTTTAGGGAAACTTTACAAACAGCTGACATTGTTGATTTCCTGATTGTAAAAATTATGCAATTTGAGCTGTGCTTTGTGCCTTATGCCTGTAATCCAGCATTCTGGGAGACTGAGATGGGAGGACCAGTAGTTTGAGCCTAGGCCGGGCAACTTAGAAAGATCCTGTCAAAAAAAAAAAAAAGTTGCCAAGCACGGTAGCTCATGCCTGTAATGCCAACACTCAGGAGGCTGAGGCAGGAGAATAGTCCTGAGTTTGAGACCAGCCTGGGCTACAAAGTGAGCTCAAAGCCAGCCTGAACTGCATAGTGAGACTCTGTCTCAAAAAGGCAAAATAAATAAATAATAGAGTTGAGAATGTAGCTCAGTGCAAAAGCCCTGGGTTAAATCCCCAGCACTGCACATGCACACACACACATGCACACACACACACACACACACATGCACATTATGTAGACAAATTTATTGGTAATATCCTTCCATTGATCATTCATATCATTTCTAAATTTTACCATTAGTAACCTTATGATAAAAATCTTACATAAGCTTTTGCTTGGGATGCTAAGACCTAGAATGAACAATACACTAGTACTCCTGAGTCTGTTTTTCTGCTTTTTTGTTTTTTGTTTGCCTGTTTGTTTTTGTAGGGTTTTGTGTTTGTTTCAGTGCCAGGGACTGAACCCAGGGCTTCCTGTATGCCAGGAAGTGCTTTAACACTGAGCCACATCCCAACCTGGCATTCTCATTTCTAAGTCTTTTGTTGCCGTAAGTTTTCTTTCTGAGAGACCATGTCAGCTTCTACTTTCAACAGCATCATAAGACAGTGTTCACTTTATGACTCTGTGACCTCAGATCCTGCCACCCTTTGAGGTGCTCACAGAAGGGAGCATAAGTCTGTCTTACCAGGTCAATTGAATTCTGCTTGCATGTGTGATTCCAGAAAAGGATTTCAAATTCAAGAAACTAAGCCTGATTTCCTGCAAGAACATCATTTCTCTGATGGATGTATCCTTCCAAACAGTTCACCATCATGCAGACCAGGGGTTTCTGTTTGCACCTGTGCTGAGGATGCTACATGCTCAGCCAATAAGAAGTCTTCCCAGGAAAGACCCAGATACTAGAATTCCCTGGTGCTAGATCTGGGTCAGAACCAAAGCCAGAACCGTCCAGGGGGAGAAGGTATCCGAAGGACTTGGGGGTCATACTGGCTCTTGGAGGCCCACCCAGTACAATGTGTATTTTGCAAACCTTCAGGTGGCCCCTCCCCAGCTCACCCCTTCCAATTCTCCTCATCAGAGATGCATGGTTCAGTCACTGAAGTCACCGCCTGAATCTGTGCCACCAGGCCAGACAGCACCCCTTCCACACACACGTGTTGCCATACCTGGGATCCAACAACAAGCCTTGGTTGTTCCCTTAACCCATGTGGCCAGACCAGAGGCAACGGGAAGCTGGACTTCAGTGAATTTCGGGTGTTCTGGGACAAGCTGAAGCAGTGGATTGTATGTGACTTTGAGCAGACAGCCAAGCCCGAAGCAGGGGTGGGGAGCGAGCAGAGGCTAAGGGGTGATACTGGGCGTGGCGAGGGGGAGACAGAAAGAGGGCCCGGGCTACAGTGTGACTCAGTGGCTGGCCTAGTATGCACGGAGCGGGGTTGTAGATCTGGACACAGACAGAGAAACAGAGAGACAGATACAGGGCCCAGCCTGACCTTGCCTCTGTAGGCTGGGGGTGGGAGTGGGGGATCTTCTCCTGGGCAGCTGCCACCCTGTTACTGTGGTCCATGACACTGTCTCCTCATTGCCTCACTTTCCCCACAGAACCTGTTCCTCCAGTTTGACGCAGACAAGTCTGGCACTATGTCCTCCTATGAACTTCGGACTGCGCTGAAAGCTGCAGGTAAAGGAAAACCTGGGGTGGTGGTACTGCCTGCTGGGGGCACTTGCCTGTCCCTAGCAGGTGGCAGGCAGGAGCAGGTCTTATGCCACTGAAAGATGAGCCTCTGACACTTCTTAAGGTCACAGTCTCCAGAGCAACATGGCAGGCCTGGCCCCAGGGCTCCCTCGCACATGCCAGGTTCTTGCTTTAAACCACGGTGTATATCAGTAGGAATTTTTGAGATACGTCCTTTATGAATGAATTTGTTCTGCCCCCACAGGCCTCTCGGCAGCTGGCCAGATTTTTCGGTCAGCACAGTGACATGTGACTCTGCAGTAGCCCACCGCAGTGCTTCTAGTCCTCTAAGTGCCCCTCTGAAGTAGTCAACACCATAGGCACAGAGCGTGCCTGCCCATGGTTTGGGCACCCATGCACCCCTCCACCTCCCACCCATGGCATGTTGCCAGTCCTGCCAGCAACAGTCTCTAAATCTAAGCCAGATAACTCAGTTGATAGCCACCTACTTTCCACGAAGGACAGGCTACCAGTGACATTTCCACCTCCCAAAGTCACTGCCTAGCAGGCTGGTCTTGGGGGCTCAGGCTCCTGTGCACCAGCCATGGTCTTGGTGGCTCCTCTACAGCCTGAATCCAGTGCACTTTATAAGCAGGGGCTGCTACTTCATATGACATTGCTTGTGACACAGTCCCCTCCCAGAGCACTAGACATCTAGAACATTCTTAGGCCTGATAGGGAGAATGCCACAGCAGTGCCTGATTTTCCAGAGCAGGAGGAGCTGAGCGCTGATGAAGGGGCTCTCAGAGAGAATGAATGTGATCAAATTTTCCATCCTGACTTAAAGTGGGAGATTCACCACCCCAGTCAGTGGAGGGAGACACCAGGATCCTGGCACAGCCACAGCCAGTACCATTGTGTAGACTCTAGAAATTGTGCTCTGGGGCTAACCAGCCTCTTCCTCTGGCTGGAATCTGGAAGAAAAGCCAAGAAGGCCCAGTGTGAACTTTGGACAATCTTGTGAACATGTGGGCTTGGATGGGAGAGAGAAGGAACACAGCTCCTGAGAGCACTTTAGCAATCAGAGAGTGAGGTGCACCTTGGTGGTAAGTGGCTCCCTAGCATGGGTTCTGTCCCCAGAACCTCAAGAACAAACAAAAAAGCAGTAGCATATGACTAGAAACCAAGCACTAAACTGGATCTGGAAGGAACTCTGCTGTGTCTAAACCCATATGTGACAGATGAGAAACTGAAGGCAGAGAAAGGAAGCCATGTCCATGGTACCAGGCAGGAAGGAGCCCGCATGCTGTCTTCACGTGGGCTGCAGCGCCTCTCTGAGACACATTCTAGATTGGATTCCGAGCAGTACTTATACACCTCAGTGTCCGGCCTGAGAGGGTACTGGAGCAGGTGCCAGCAGGAAGAGCTGCTGCAGAACCAACATGGGACTCCTGGAAGGCCAGTACGCCCCCAGGAATGATGTGACCGCAAAACCAACACCACGAGCTCCTTAGACACTTTCAATTCAGATGGCGCCCCTAGTGCTCAGAGTCCCCAACACATACACATGCCCAACCCACATGCCCAGACCAGTGGACAAGGCCCCTAGATGCAGGATCTCTGCTCTGTGGAGCAGACACTTTTTACCCCTTTTGACCCTTTACTTGGGAGCCCTGGCACAGTGGACTCATGGGCCAACATGGCAACTCTCAGGCTCCCCTCCCTCTGCAGGCTTCCAGCTGAGCAGCCACCTCCTGCAGCTGATTGTGCTCAGGTATGCAGATGAGGAACTCCAGATGGACTTCGATGACTTCCTCAACTGCCTGGTGCGGCTGGAGAATGCAACGCGTGAGTGTTAGCGGCTGTGAGGGGTGGAGGCACCTCAGAGGATTTTCAGTCATGCTTTCTGAGCATTTAAGATACAATTTGAGCTGAGTATAGTGGCACATACCTGTAATTCCATCACTCTGGAAGGTGGAGACAGATCACAAGCTCCAACCCATCCTGGGATATTTAGGAAAATCTGTCTCAAAATAAAAAAGGGTTGGGGAGGTAGCCAGGGCATGGGCCCTGGGTTCAATCCACAGTGTAGGGGAAAAAAGAACTGGCAAAATGCAACAGACAGACTAGAGGGCCACCGTGATCCTGCAGATGTGTATGCCTGTGGGATTGGCTGAGGGCAGAGATGTCTTCCCACAGCAGGTGTCACCTGACCCCTGGTCTTCATATATTTAGTCTCTGCAAACAATGTGAGTGCTTCGTATCTGAGGAAAGGTTCCCTTCTGGCTTAAACCCATCACAGCACATAGAATGTGAAGGATCTCAGTGTTCCACTCCCTTCCTCTGTAAACCAGTAAGAGTATTATAGCAGAAAAGGAGAGGAGTCACTCGTGGGTGCCATAATAATGGATATTATATAATGCTGTATCTATTATGACACTCCCCCCGCCCCGTGAAAGAGGCCAGATGTGCCGGGTCTTTCACCTGCCCAGCACAAAGGGACCCAGGTCCCAGGTAGCTCATGCAGGGTCAAATGCTCTGATGTCGCCATCTTGTGAGTCTTGAGTTTTGAACAGAGCCCCCACGTTGCACTTTGCACATAGCCTCTCCAATTGCGTGTCTAGGCCTAACTCCCATTTGCTAAAATCTGCTCAGTAGAACACCTCAAGGCAGGGTCTCAGGTTCTCAATGGGGAGTTCTTCCACCCAGGTGATGACAAAGTGGCTACTTCCTTGAACTTGTTTCCATTAGTAGGAAAGCTGGAGGTAGGGGAGCCATACTTAGTGAGCAGTCAAGAAACAGCAGAGGCAGAATCGGGGGCGGGGGGCGGAAGCCCCTGCGGGTCCTTTCAGGAGGCAGAGCTCCTTCAGGTGGTGACTGGTAGCCAGGAAGAAGTGATTTCTGAAAGACTCATCCCAAAGATTACACTTAGACTCATGGGGTGACCAGAGCAGACCCTAGGCATTGAAGATCTTCTCAGCTGATCTCCCCCTTCCTCAGCCCCTCATGCCCGATCTTTTCTGGCCCTGTTTTGGCTTGTCTTCTGGTGGAGGAGAGCCAGGGAAGAGGCCCTTTCAGGCTTCCAGCATCCTCACAGTGCATCAGCTGGGAAACTCACCAAGCTACAGCTTTGCCCAGTGTGGTTTCAGCTTTCAATCATAGAAATTTTCAACCATGCAATTACATACAGAGAATAACAGGCTCCCATGTTCCTCACACCAGTGCTTCACAAACTTTTGCTCCCTAAGGGAGCTTTAAATTTTTGATGATGTAGCTCAATGGTGAGTGCCTCCCTGGCGTGTGCCAGGACCTGAGTTTCATCCCACGTATCACCAAAATATATAAATAAAATAAAATGAACAATTGTGGTGACCAGGTTACATGGTAGGCCAATTAGGTTATACTCTGAGGGGTGGAAATTTATAAAACACTCTGCATCCACATGCATCAGGATTTATAAAAATTCCCAGGAGGTTCCAATACTGTACACCAAGCCACAACAAATTTTTCCCTATGACACATATTCCCCCCCTGAATTATTTAGTGGCAGATCCCAGAGATTCTGCCCTTGCATCTGCAAGCATCTCCAATGGGTAGGCTGGCGGCCATGGATTTCAGGGAATCTGGGACTCTAAAAGGTTAAGACAGGGAAATTTTAGATTCCGGAACTGGCATAGGGTAGGTGACAGCATGAACTGCCATTCCCAAGACTACTGTCCTGCTGCAGGAATTGAAGTCCCTTCTGTTGCTCCAGTCCTCAGGCTGTGCCCAACAATCCCTATTTCCCACCAGAGGGAGCAGCTCCCCCATGGATGGCTTTCCACTTGCTGAAGGGACGGTCTCCATGGTGACACCTTTCTGTCTCTCCCCTCAGGGGTGTTCCAGGCCCTCAGTAAAAAGAGCAAGGACTTCATCTACCTCAACATAAACGAGGTAAGGTCACTGCAGGTGCTTCTCCAAGGGCATCACTGAACTCAGCACCAGTGAGGGCTATACTTAACAAAGGCATGAGAATATGGTAGCTGATATTTCTGAGGTGCTGCTCACTTGGCTCAGTGATTAAACCCATTGCTAAGTGTCAGTAGAATCCCCATTGTGCTGAGGTGCAAACCGAGGCACAGGTATATGGATTACCTCGAACAGAGGTGTGAACACAGCACCTTCTTATTCTTTTCTGCCTTCTATTGACCAGCTCCTCTGCCTGCCATCTAGCTCAAGATCTACCCGCTCACCCTCACGAAGGTCATCCTGTGACTTCTGTGGTGTGTGTGTGTCTACACCTCAAGGTTCCACTTTTTAGTGGTGTACCGGCAACAAAGGAGGGAGAAAGGGGGGACCCAGTGTGCCGAGAGGCAAGAGAGAGAATGATTGCAGGAGCTGCCCCAGGATGACAGGCCAAGGGTGTGTAGATGTATTTCTGCAGCATGCAGAGAACATTTGGGGTTTCATGTTGACCCTCTCCTGAATGTGGGCCTTGGACCTTGGCCACCAGCTGGTTAGAATGCAGAGTACAGGTCCTGCCCAGCCCTGCTGCAGTAGAATCTCATTTCCAAGGACATTTTTACCTGCCCACATGAACTCTAAGGACTGTGGTGGATGTTCTCTTGCCTAAAGGCAGATGGGACCTATAGGATACTTTCCTTCAAGTCTGCATAATTTTTCTTTCCCTCTTTTCCACTCATCCTGTGTCTTTCTGTCCTGTCTTGCTGTCCCTTGGGTGAGACCATAGTGAGCCAGGCTTCCAGGCCTGGCTCTACAGGCTGCCACTACAAGCTCATTGCCAGCCTCAGAATCCCCTGTCTGGGGCTCAGATAACATTTTAGTGACTGTCCTAAGACTGGCAGTGTGTTGAGATGTGGAACGTTGCTCCTTTGCCTCTTGTACTCTGGTTCAGATTGATAACCTCCTCTGTGCCTCAGTTTCACTGTCTGCAGATAGAAATGGAGGCATTGATATTACTTCAAAAGGTTGGTTCATAATATCATAGAAATGGTGATCTATTGTGTTGGCTCATTATTGGTTTTTCCATCTCTTAGATCCCAGGCCATGTCGTAATTTCTCTGATAATAGAAGCAGGATGTTCTCTTTTCTCCAGTATTTTCCTCCAAGTTTAGCACAATAGACACATGCAGTAAATATAACTCCTCTGATCCATATCTTAAAGAAGCACCCCAGGATCCCAAAGAGAGACACATGTGCTCAGACTGTTCTCTCATGAAAATGGGGGACCAGAGGCCCATCTCCATGTCTTGCTTCCCACTGGCCTCTTCACACTAATGAGCACATGAAAAGTGTGTGGTTGCTCTTCCCCCCAATGGGAGGGAAAGTTGCAGCTGGGTGACATTAACCAAAGGCCCTAGAGATCCTGAAGTGTGCAGGAAGCTGTCCACCATTAGGGTCAACTTGTTCCTGCCAACACCATTGTCTATAGGTGGGAGCTAGACTGTACTCCTGCCTTGCCCACCACAGCAAACTCTTTTCATCTCCTTCCAAGCCTGCTGTCCCTCTCTGGCCACCCATTGGCCTCAACTGGGTGATGTTAAAGTCCATGCCCCAACCAAGGCCCCATACCAACTAAATTGGAGTCTTTGAGACATTCCCAGTATCGGCCTTATTGAAAGCCTCCCCAGAAGCCCAGGAACAGCCCAGCAGGAGCCCCTGGGCAATGGGAGCCAATGCAGGGCTGAGCTGCTGCCCCTGCAGTCTCTCTGCTCAAAGAACCCGTGAGTCTTAATTGCTTTGATTCTACTCATGCCCTGTCCAGGAAAGAAGATGGGGTGGGAGAGAGCCTCCCACATAACTGCGCATCTGGGGTCATCACACTGTGATCTGCAAGCCTGGTAGGAAAGGGAAGCAGGGTGGACTTGGAGAGAGGAGAGGGGTACGAGGAGCTCCACACACACATCCCCAGGAGCTCACTAATGTAGACCCCATGGCTGGACACTGCTTCCTTCACAGCAGCCCTGTTGTAACAGAGTGACCGCTCTCCTCAGTGCAGGGAAACCATTCACCAAAGAGAAAGGCTCCTCACACTGCCTTGCTGAGGCCCCTTGGTGAGAGCGCCCCCCTCCCCAATGGGGAGAAAGCACATTCTGTCATCCTTTTCTCTCACTCTTTGTGCTTGAAGTGAGCTAAATTGCAAAGGACCTTTAGAGAATTTAAGGTGCTAAGATTCTGTTTTTTGAAAATTTGTTTTAAATTTGGCTTCATGTGGAGGCAAAATGATTGCAGGCAAAATGATCAAATGGCCAGAGTTTCCATGTCATTAGCAAACCGGGACCATTCCTGATGCTGGAGGATGTGGAGGGTAAGCCCTTATCTCTGTCTCTTTACTTTCAGTTCATCAACTTGACAATGAACATTTGAGTGGCCTGGAAGGGATGCAGCCTGTCCAGCTGCATCTTGACTTTGGGACCATGAACCTCAGAGCTTCTCTGGTGGACAGCCATGTGCCCAGCTCCTCCAGAAGCATCTCCCTTCTTCCTCCGGCCTTCTGCCCTCTCCACCCCTATTTGAAGAATGAAAGACTCAGCCTCATTTTCTGACCTTATAAAAGATCATTCTTCATCATCTTCATGAAATCACCGTCTTAAGAAGGTGGGCCAGACACGGTTAGTGTCTCCCCGCTCCACTTGCCTTCCCTACTCCCTTTTCTAATTATGCACCCAGAATCCTGGCCTCCATGTGGCATCACCATAGTGCTCAGATTTGTGTGTGTGTGTGTGTGTCTTTTTTTAGCCAGGGTCTCACTATGCAGTTTAGGCTGAACTTGACCTCACTTTGTAGCCCAGGCTAGTCTTGAACTTGCAATGATCCTCCTGCCTCAGTCTCTGGAGTGCTGGGATTATAGGCATGTGTCACCACGTCTGGCTCAGATAGTCTTTATAATACAGTGTTCTTGCAAACATGGGGCAGGAAGATGAGATGACAGAGGAGGGTGTGAAGTATAAGGTCATAACCAAGCACTTCTGCATCATATATGTGTTTCATTGTTGAGGAACCAAGTGATCTCAACACCCTCACAAGAGAGGAGCAACATAGAAAACTCTGCGCCCTTTGCTGGGCTGGATTCTGTCCACAGATATTCTCCAAGCCCAAGACCTTTGGTTCAGAAAAGCCAAGTGTTACACTTTTTCTTCTCAGACAGACCAGAGTCTAGTCAGACCTGATTTTATTCCTTTCAACCATGAGGGAAGGAGCCTCATTATGACTCCCAAACATGGAACAGAGAAATGCTGCTAAGCTGGGAAAATGGAATTTGGTTCAAAAAGTGCAAGGTTCCACTTTTTAGTGGTATACCGGCAACAAAGGAGGGAGAAAGGGGGTACCCAGTGTGCTGAGAGGGAAAGGAGAGAATGATTGGAGGAAATTCGAGTCAGGACTCTGTACCTTCCTCATAACCAGCAATGCTTGAGCCCAACAGCAGAGCCTTAAAACTTAGGATGCAAAAATGTATGTAAACGAAGAAAACACAAAACAATTATGGAGTTTAATACCATGCTTTTAATTATTAAGAGAGCAACTAGACAGAAAATTAATAAAAACAGAAGATTTAAGTAAGCTTATCAATCAATTTTACTAACTTTTATAGAAAATTCTGCCCCAAAATAATGAATACACATTGTTTTCAAAAGTACATGGAATCATAGAAACAGGTTAAACCATATACTAGGCCACAATATATTTAAAAGAATTTAAATCATTCAAAACATGTTCTGGCTGGGGATTCAGCTCAGTGGCATAAGTGCCTGCCTGGCAAGCATGTCATGAGTTCGATCTCCGGTACCAAAAAAAAAAACCCATGTCCTGAAGCCACAATAGAAAAAGGAAGAAATTTGAGGAATCTTCAGCTTTTTAGAAACACATTTTCTAAACAAATTTCTAAGAGATTTCTAAAAAGGCCATGGGTTGAAGGGAAAAATTCATAGTGGAAATTAGAAATATTTTGAACTGAACAGAACAAAAACACAGCACATCAAGATTAGCAAGACAGGAATTAACCAGGACTTAGAAAAATAAAAATCTCTCAATAAATATTTTAAGCTTCTAGTTTAAGAGGAGAAAGACAGCAGCCAGGCATGGTGGCTCATGCCTGTAATCCCAGCACTCAGGAGGCTGAGGCAGGAGGATCGTTGCGAGTTCGAGAGGAGCCTTAGCTACAAAGTGAGCTCAAGGCCAGCCTGAACTGCTTAGGGAGACCCTGTCTCAAAAAGACCAAAAAAAAAAAAGAGGAGAAAGACAGAGACAGAAACATGAGATGGGAAGGATTAAATCCAAGAAGACAGAAGGATAAGAAATGACCATCAGAGCAGAAACCATTTAACTAGAAAACAGAAGAACAGTAGGAGAAAAAAAAAGGGAATAAAAAGTTGACTCTTAGAAAAGATCAACAAAATTGAGAATTTTTTAAACTACATCAACTAAGAAAAATAGAGAAAACACAAATGAGCAAAATCCAGAATGTAAGAGGACATCTCTGGTGACCCCACAGAAATTAGAAGAATAAGTGAATATCATGAACAACTTTATGTCAACACATTAGACAGATAAAATGGAAAAATGTCCAGAAAGGAAGAAATTAGCAAAACTAACCTGAGGAAACTGAAAATCCTGATTAGACTTATAACAGTGAAGAAATTGAAATAATAGTTTTAAAATCTTCCTATGAAGAAATGTCCAGGTCTAAATAACTTAACTGGTAAATTCTATGCTTTATTTACCAAGCTTACACAACTTCTTTAAAGTATAGATAAAATGGGAAGACTGTCTAGCATAGCCTATAAGACTAGTATTACCCTAGCAAAGCCAAAGACACAAAACCACAGACAAGAGTCTGCACATTGCAGTAATTCTTAATAAAATGTTATCATATCAAATGAAATCAGCACCATTTTTTAAAATTTTATTTAAAGAGAAAATAAAAGCAAAACAGAAAAAAGGGAAGAAACAATACAGAGTTTCAAAAAAAATAAACAGTAAGAAATCATTAGTTGATAAATTACATATTGTCTTCTTAAATACAGTTGTTCAAGTTACAAAATTAAAGCATACAAAGTGGACATTCAAACAGTGAGGCTACAAACAGTTCTGTTCAATGATCCAATAATAACTTAGCAACATGGTTATCAATCATACACACTTAAACATACATGAAGTTATATCCTTTAGAGCACTTTCTTTTCCTCTTATTGCTTTTTTAAGTCCATTATCTGTTTAGTTATATCATGTTTCAGCTTGCTCAGTTCCTTACTGAGCTGTTTTGTTGTTGTTATTTACTTTTTATATTTATTTATTTATTTTTAAAGTGGTAAAATACCACAGAACAAGACAAGGCAAAGCCAATTGAGACAGTGTAGTGGAACTGGCACAGAACTTCACAGCAGGTTACTGGGATAACAGTAATAGGTACCATATTATATCTCATTTTCTTCACAATAGTTGTTCTTTCAATCAGGTATAGTAAAATCAAAGGAAATACAGAACATTATAGAACTTATCAAAATAGAATATTGAATAGAGCAATACCATTAATCAGAACAAAGTAAAACTGATAAAAAATGTTTGCCTTCAAAGAGATGGTAGAATGAAATCCTACTTATTTGCTATATTGCATATAGTCAGCCTCGCAAGAGATGCTCAGATCTCTGGCTCCCATTTGCTAATGGGGTGGGTGGTGGAGGGGGACCACAGGAGATGTGTGGATGTTTGAATCTCAGCCTGCGCACAGGTAGGCTCACAGCCACTTACAAGGGCGGTGAGCTGATTGCTTGGTTTTCCAGCACCCTAAGTTCCAACATGTCTCAGGAGATGCTGATGGTTCTCACCCTCTACCATTTTTTAAAAAATTACACACCATGGAACCATATGTGGTGGTAGACACCTAAAATCCCAACACTTGGGGACTGATGCAAGAGAATTGCTATAAATTTGAGACCAGCCTGGATACATGGCAAGTTCAAGGCCAGCCTGAACTACATAGCAGGACCTTGCCTCAAAAGACCAGAAAAAAAGATTACACAACAGACCAAATAGAACTCATCCCAGGAATGCAAGGTTGATTTAACATGCAAAAATCAATGATTACAACATATGGATAATGGATAAAACTCCGAGACCATCTCAATTGGTTGCAGAAAAAAAAAAACCCAACACCATTCATGATTGAAACTCTTAAAACTAAGAACAGAAGGAAATTTTCATGACTTTCTTAAGAGCTTCTGTGAAAAACCTACAGCTAGCATCACATTTAACAGTAAAAGATAAGGAATAGATTGAGAATAAAGTAAAGATATCAGTGCTCACTATATTAGGCAAGAAAAGCAATGAAATGCAAACAGATTGGGAAGGAAACAGTAAATCTCTCTTTATTCACAAGAGGCGTAAATCTATATGCAGAAAATCTTAAAGATGACAAAGAAACTACAAGACAAGAACTAAAAATACTTCTTAGTTTCAAAACTTACTATAATCAAGAGAATCTGTTTTGGCATAAGAAAAAACATACTGATAAACTGACTAAGCAGGAAGTAAACTTACTTCTATGGTCAGTTGATTCTTTACTTTATAGAGGTGTTGCATTACCTTAGTGGAGAAGAAGACAGACTTTAACAAATGATGCTGGAACAACTGGATGTCCAACAGCCATAAACAAAAGAAAAAAAAGGTGCAGACTTACCTCACACTATATATAGTAATCATATATTATGCCAAAATATAAGAGCTAAAACCGTCAATATTCTAAAACAAAACATAGGTGTAGGTCCTGGGACCTTGGACTAAGTTTTTTATATATACCATTTAAACCATGACTCATAAAAGAAAATACCTCATACTTCACTGATACTAAAATATTTACTTTTGTTTTTCAAAAAATGCTATTCATAAAAAGAAAAAAGTCACAGATTGGAGAAGATACACACAAATTGTACATCTGGTAAATGATTTGTCTGCAAGATACTTTAGAACAGAGACTCAGAAAGAAAACAAACTCAATATTTCAGATGGGCAAAGACTTAAACAGATACTTCTCTAAAGAAGATATATAAATCTCTAACAAATACATGGAAAGATGCTTTACATCATTAGTTATTAGAGAAACACATACAAAAACATTGACAGCATCATGAGATACCAAGGCATAGAGAGAAGGTTGACAGCACATATTGGTAAGAATGTGCAGAAACAGGAATCCTTGTCCTTGCCAGAGAAATGCAAACTGGAGCAGCCACACTGAACTACAGTTGGATGGCCCTTTGAAAGTTATACAGTAGGCATATAAATTAACAACTCCACTTATGTTTCACTGCCCTAGGGAAAAAATGAGAATTATATATACATTCCACAAAGACTTGCATATGAATATTCATAGCACCATTATTTATAAAGACAGAAACTGAAAATCATTCATTGAATAATGCATGGATTAAACAAACTCCTTAAATGGAATTATTTCACAGTAAAGAAGAAATGAACTACTGATACACGCTTATGCAACTTACATAAGACTTCCAGTAAGACAAATCAGAGTCAAATAAGCAAGTTATCGGTGCCTGGCATGGAGACTTAGAGAAGGTATAAGGGGACTATACCTATGCCCTAAGAGTGGGTTGCAGAAATGCCATCACCAGCCTATTGATTTACTAAAAAGCATTTATTTGTATGATTAAAATAGGTGTATGTCATGATAGGAGATAATAAATATATCAATAAACAATACAAAGTACATCACTTGTGAAGTAAGAGAGACAGAGATGAGAAATAAAGAAATAGATAATATTGAATCAATCAAATTCTGCCTGGCTTAGTTAAAGCAATCAAGATGAAATCCATGATGTGGGTTTTTTCTTAATTTTAAGAATAATTGTTGTTTTCACCTATCTGTTATGGAATGGGAGCTCATGTTTAGGGCCACAGCCAGCAACCTACAAAGTACAGTGTGAGCTGAGCGTGGTACTAATGAGGCTGATCTGCTGGTTATTTTCCATCTTTTATCACACACACCGGCTTGGTTGAGTGACATATGTGTGAGGTTCTGTGCCTGATTGCAGGAGCAATGTTCGAAGTATGACTTCATTGTGGTCACAGATAGAGCCACTCTGTCCAGGGGATTCAGCTTCAGTTGCCTGTCTGGACTTGGAGGGGACATTTTAATAGCTAAATTGAGTGTTTCCCTGGACTGACAGCATCTGGAAGACTCATGTGACCTGGAGAAGACCAGGGAAGGTGAGGCCTGCCCAGCTCTTCATCCAAGGTGGGGAAGAAGTGGGACTTTTCAGAAAACGGCAATAGAAATAAGCACAGTTGCCTTCTGATTTCATCCTATTCACTTGAAATACCACTTATGCTGTATAAGTAGCTCATTTAATACTCTGGTAGTCTGGTTGATGTTTTCATCCCCACGAAACAGATTGGGTTTTTTTGTTTTGCTTTTTTGGGGTTTTTTTTGTTTTGATACCAGGGATGGAACTCACGACCTTGTGCTTGCCAAGTAGGCGCTTAAGCCACTGAACTAAATCCTCGGCCACGAAACCAATTGTTTAAACCCCAAGCTGAGAAAGGTTGGACTGGGTGGTACACAGTGCTGTAATTCCAGCACTGTGGGATGCTGAGGCAAGAAGATTCCAAGTTTGAGCCCAGTATGGGCATCTTAGCAAATTAGTGAGAACTTGTCACAAAAGAAAAAAGAGTTGGAGATATATCACAGTGTGAGAGCCCTTAGTTCAATCTCCAGTTTAAAAAAAAAAAAAAAGAACAAGAGCTGGGGATTTAGCTCAGCAGCATAGCACCTACTTGGCAAATGCAAGGTTATGAGTTTGATCCCCAGTACAAAAAAAAAAAAAAAGAGGAAGGAAGAAAGAAGGGAAGAAGAGCCCAAAGTGAGACCAGGGGGCCCACAAAAAACAATGTGAAACGTGCTTCACAGACAGCCAGGCATCTCTAAATCTTTAGAAGCTGTGATGACTTTAATCAACCTGAAAATCATTCCAATAATAGCATTAGTGACTGATGACACTGCTTTAAAAAATTTCTTCCTACTTCTGTTTTGAAGTGGCAGGAGCCCTGGCACTCCTGGCGGAGGAGCCCCCACCTCACTGCCAAGGCCTCCCCACAGCAGGCTCCGCTTAGCCTAGGGGCATCTCTGACACCATCTGTTTTAGCAACCTGGCCTCAACCTGCATGGTGAAGGTTTAAGTGACATTTGGGTATGACGCAAGTGTGTGGCCCTGAGAGTCCTCAGTGAAGTGCACTGGGAAGGAGGTCATTCCCTAAGCAGGTGACAAACAGCAGGGCGGACTGTGGGCCATCACAAAGGGCAGTTGCTCCTCTAGCCCTGTTGCCAAACCATAGAGTCAGCTCCTTGTCCCCAGCATCTCTCCCACAGGATGGTTCCCAGGTCCCGTATTCCTAAGAGCCCTGTGGTCATGTGTAAAGAGCAGCTCCCAAGAGGCAGTAGAAATCAGTCCCTAAAGTTCCTGGGGCAAATCTCCAGAGCCTGGAGGGGACCTCAGAACCATCCACCTTCATCTGAGAGTCCAGGCAGCCCCGGCTACTCCCTGCCGAGCTGGCTGAGACTCTGGGTACACTAGGGCCCAAGGCTTTGGGAAGATAGCATGTGATGTGGTAGGCAGGATAATGAGGCCACTGGTGCCAGCCCAGCTCAGTGCCCAGGCTTCTCTGCGGAGACAAAGCCCCATTCTACAGGGAGCCTGGACAGCCTGCCAAGGACAGGGTGAAGACTGCCTGTCCCTGCAGCTGTGACTCAGCAGTGGGCTATGCCTGCTCCTGATGCTGCCTGGGACATTTCCCAGCCCCACTGGCCCTCTCAGAAAGGAGAAAAGGAGGAAGAGGGAGGATGAAAGACTGACTCATCCTGGTACCCTAACAGCACTGCAGTGGAAGAATGTAGCTCAGGATGTTCCTGAATACCAAGTTCCCCAGTTCAGCATCAGCAGGATTCTGCTGAAAGGAAAAGTCACCCACCCTCCAAGGAAGGGGACAATCCATTTCAAGGTAGAGCTACAGAGAAAATAATGCAAGACCATGTGATGGAAGTAGCCTTGGACTAGAAGCAAGAGCCCTGGATTCTAGTCTTTAATCTATCCCTAAAGCTGTGGGACCTCAGCTATCTCCGCACAGTTCTGTGGCTCCTCCTCATTCCGGAGCATGAAGTCCAGGTTAAGAAAAATAATTTCTGGTCTAACTGGATGATGGAGTTTCCTGGAAGAGGGAGCTGAAAAGTCACCCCATCTGCCCATGACAGCTCAGGGTCTGTGAAGTGAGTGACCTTCCAAGGGACCCTCTTGAAGCCACACAGGGCCTGGCTTTGAAGAGTCTCTGAACCCCTTTTCCTCCCCTCACTGCTCTCTGGCCCCATGTAACAGTAAATCTTGATTGTCAACTGACTGAGCTAGAAAACTCCTGTAGAGGTGATTGGGTTGGGAGGGCACTAACTTGTCAATGGATTTGCCCATTGATGCATTCATAGTGGAATAGGCTCATAGGAGGTAGACCTTGTTGAAGGAAGTGGGTCATGGAGATATGACTTTGGGGATAATATCTAATCCTTGCTTCCTTCCTCTCACACTCTTTCCCTCCTCTCTGCTTACTGGCTGCCATGAGTTTAGCAGTTTTCCTTCTAGATTCTAAAGAAAGCTGCCCACCACCTTGGATGCTCTCGCCAGCACTTCCTCAGCTGGGAAAGTGCTGGCCACCTGAGGTGAGGACAGTATCAGTGGGGTCCCATATGAGAGCTACAGCACCATCAGGTACCTTGGTTGCCCCCTGCTCACCTCACTGACACAGCCACCTGCCTTTGCTGGACCTAGGACAGTAGTATTGCTCCTCCCATGTCTCCTGGCTAATATTCTCCAGGCTTTAGTCCCATTTCCAAGATACTTCACCCAAGCTCCAGTACCCACCAGGCTCCCAGGCTCTCTGCCTCATGCAGAGGGGAGAATTGCACCTGCCTTGGCATCCAGCTCCGTGCAACCTTTCCAGACTCCTCAGCCACTGTGTTCCACAGGCATCAAAGGCTTTCTTGTCTAGCAACGATATTGCTCTGTGACCTGCAGTTTAAAACCTCCAGCACAAGAGCTGGCCTCAGCCTGCTCACCTGTTAGCATAGTTTCTGCCATGTTGCAGTCTAGAGCTAGGCACATGGCCTCCCCTGTGGAACCAAGGCCCTCAGGCTCACTGGTTACAGCTCTTCCCCAAGCCCTCGTGTCCACTGTCACAGGGCTTCCTTGAGGACTGGAGAAAACTCAGTGTAGCGGAAGAGAAAAAGTCACCTCTGTGTGTCTTGGGGGAGATACCCAGTTACTGTCTGAATGAATCATGAATGAGAGAACTCTGGGCCTTGGATGTGACCTCTGGCCCCTCTGACCCATGGCATGGTCAGGTCGGGCTTGTTCTCTGTAGGCCTAAGCAGGGCCACTCACTCTGTGTCCCTCTGTGACATGTGAAAGGACCTCTCTGCTCAGAACATGTGGCACTGAGCTTACAGATGGCCTGATTCTGTCCAGGCAGGAAAAACAACCCTTAGGGTGGCCTTCAGTGAGCACTGTGGGAGAAACTCTCCACAGAACACAGAGTCAAGCTCTTCCCAAACAGGAGTCGAGAGTGTTCCCAGAAAGGCCTGCCTTACTCTGGTTCAACTCTGGCACTCACCTAACCCACACTACACTAAATTGGCAAAAGCCCCTAGAAACACCAGAAAACGTGAGGCTGAGATTCCCACAGATCATTCATCATGTTCACCATTATCTATTGTCTCACTTGTTAGAAGTGTGGAGTCAACCCCTTCTTTCCAAGCCAGTAGTGTTTTGGGCTTGGAATTGGCCATTGTGTGCGTGAACAGAGCTTTCCTCGGCCAAAACCCCACAGATAGAGGTCTCTTAGGACGGTATGTCACATTCAGCTCCGCAGGGCCTTGGTTCAGTTTAGTCCTGAACAGTGTTCTAAAAAACACCCCACTTCATTCTAAATGACTTTTGTGTTTTTGTTATACATTTATTTATTCTATGTATTACAAAGAGTTTGTCTTGAAAATAAAAAAAAATGGTTTAAAAACCATCCCTAATATCATCCAGATAGGATAACTGTTTAAAATTTATCTTACTGTGGTACACTGTGCATAACAAAACACACCACTTTAACCACTTTAAGTGTGCTGCTCAGTGGTCTTAATTCCATTCTCAGTACTGTGTAATCATCACCACTATCCACTGCCAGGAGGTTAGCTCTCCCATGGTGTCATAAAAATATCATTGCCAAAATATGTTTTAATTGAGTTGTTTGTGTTTTGTTGTTAAGCAACCATTATACCATAACTTCCCTGACTCTCCTCCCCTGGCCTGCTTTCTGTCTCTATGAATTAATTGCCTAGTCTAAGTACCTCATATAATTGGAATAATACAATATTTGTCCTCTTGTATCTGGGTTATTTCACTTAGGGTGACGTTTTGAGGCATGGCCATATTATAACAGGATCCATACTTTCCTTTATGTTAGTATGATGCTCTATATATGGAGAGGCCACATTTTGTTTATTTACTTAGTCGGACGATTGGGTTGTCTCCACCTTTTGGTGATTATGAGTAATGCTGCTGTAAATGTGAACAAGTTTCTATGTCGACATCTGTTGTCACGTCCTGGGTAGCCACCTGGGAGTAGAATTGCTGGGTGACAGGGTGACTCTGTTAAATTGTTTGAGGAATGGTCAGACTCTTGCAAAATGGCTGATTACTTCATACTCCATTGACACGAGTGTTATTTTCCTTTTTTCCTCCAGACCATAGTCATCCTAATGAGTGTAAAGTGGCTTAGATTTGTATTGCCCTAATAATGCTAAGCATATTTTCATGTGCCTATAATCCATTTGCAGATTTCTTTGAAGGAATGTCTATGAAAATCTTTGGTCTATGTTTTAATTGAGTTGTTTGTGTTTTGTTGGTAAGTTATAGTTCTTATTAGATGCTGGATAGTAACCTCTTTCATATAAATGACTTAATACTACATTCTCTGATTCAATGGGTTGCCCTTTTAGTCTCTTGATAATGCTGTTTGATACATAAATGTTTGTAATTTGGTGAAGTCTTGTCTATTTTTTTCTTTTATTGCCTATAGTTTTGGTGTCATAAAAATATCATTGCCAAAATTAGTGTATGAAGATTTGTCCTGTATGTGTTCTTCTTTAAGTTTTACAGTTTTAACCATGAAATTTAGGTCTTTAATCCACTTTGAGTTAATTTTTGCATATGGTATTAAAGGCTCAATTTCATTTCTTTTACATGTGGGGATCCTGTTTCCTGGGATTGTTTGCTGTAAAGACTGTCCTTCCCCCACTAAAGGGAACTGGAATCTTGTCAAAATCAGTTAACCACATACATGAGGCTTTATTTCTAGATTGTTTTGTCCATTCCATTGGTCTACATTTCTGTCTCAATGGCGGTATCACACTGTTCTGATAATTGTAACTTTGTAGTAAGTTTTAAAATCAGGAAATGCATGTTCTTCCAACTTACAACATTTCCAGTGAGAAACCTGTTGTCATCCTTGGTCACTTTTTGTTCCTTTGCATACAATATACTACTTTTTAAATGTATTTCTTTAAAACATTTTAACTTCATCACTGACAGCAAGCGAGGTGATTGGGATACACCTTGGTGTCTGTGTGGCCTGGTGACCATTGAGTTTCTTGGGGAGCTCATGGCTTTTGTTACATTTAGAAAGTTTTCAGTCTTTGTCCTTTTAAATATTTTTGTTCCCCTCACCTCTTCTTTCTGCTTTGGGCAGGTCAGTCACATATGTAGGAAACCACTTGACATTATGCCAGAGTTTATACATTCTCTTCATTTATTTTTTTATCTTTTTTCTGTCTGTTTCATTAAACATTTTCTTCTGCGATCTTCAAGTTTACTTATTTTTTTCTCTACTATTTTGCCTTTAACCTCCTCCTGTGTGTTTTTCAGCTAACCCCCTGAGGTTTCACCTCCCAGAGCTGTGCGTTCTCTCTCCACCCTATCCATTCCTCTCCATCACATGTTTTGTCTTTAGCTTCCTGAGCACACAGGAAATGTTTATAAAAGCTGTTTTTATGTCTTTGACCACTAAATCGATTCAGTGTCTATTCTAGGTCAGCTGCGTTTAAAACACCCTACTGCATTTTTAAAAACTGATTGATTTTTCTTCTCACTATGGGTTTCATTTTCCTGCTTCTTTGCATGATTGGGAATTTTTTTATTGATTACCAGACATTATGAGTTTTACCTTGGTTGCTAGATATTTTTATATTCCTATCAGTATTCTTGAGATTGCCTGGGTATACCATTATCTGAAATCAGTTTGATCTTTTGCTTCTTGATTTTAAATTGTCTTAAGTGGGACCATAGCTATTTAATTTAGGGTTAATTTTACCATTAATGATCTCACCCAGAAAACCCAGTATCACTTGCTACTTTCAGGTCTGTAGCCTTTTAATTATATATACAAAATCCCTTTCTTCAGGTAACATTGTTGCAGTTTTTGGATTCAGTCATAAACATCTCAAGGAGCTATTTTTAGGCCTAACACAGTTCACTGTCTGACTCCTGCAAAATCCACGTCATAAATGACTTTCCTACATTGTCCCCCACACTCGCCACTTGCTGGGGGCACAATGTACCCCATTCCAAACTCAGCTTGGAAAGAGAGGCACAGCACCCTCCCAGCCCCTTAGTTACAGGGCTTTAACTTTCCAGACTAAAAATGTTCCTAAAAGGAACCAAACCACAGACACACATGGCCCAGTATGTTTTATTGCCTTAGTGCTGAAAGAAATGTGCAGAGATTTATTGAGGTGCACACAGAAATCAGAGCAAACTATATAACTGCTGTGCGACATCACTCGGAAGGAAGCAAAGACATAAAGTGTTTATGGAATAATGGAAAATGACATGTGGATTTTGATAATGAGCCTCTCACCAAATGAGATCATGTTCCTGGAAAGATCTGGGCTGGGTGGAAGAGGCTGCCCTCCTTCCTCTGCATCCATGGCATGCCGAGGCCAAGGCCAACCAGTTCACCAAGTGTGTACAGCTGGCCCTGCTCGTCATTCTCCAAGAGAAGGAGGTGTGTGTGCGTGTATTTTTGTCTGCCACTCTCTCCTTGTGTCTTGCGTCTGGACAGCACCCCTGGCTGTGCCAGTGAGCATGTGCCAGCAGAGATACCCATCTGTGTCTTGTTTCCTCACTCTTCACCATCCTTGAGAAAAGGTGGGGAAGGTACAGGGAAGAGATGCTGGCTCATGTCTCCGCTGCCTCCTGGGTAAAGGCCCAGCCAGTCCCAGGTGAGAGGAGAAGGCCAAGTAAGGACAGCAGAGCCCTGGCCGTGGTCAGACAGGGAGAGAATGGTGCTGTTGAGGAAAGTGGGACAAGGTGTGGGTCCAGTTTCAGAGCTGAGTCATTCATAGATGCCAATGTCAGAACATCCGGAGGGAAAATGGGATTCCAATCTGAGGAGCATTTTGAAGGGACCAATTCAGATAAGCCATTTAGAAACTGAGATTTCCCTGGGGAGTGAGGGTAAAAACAGAGCACATGGGGGACGGGCTATGAAGTGGTGTGACACTGGGGCAACGGACGGGGCATTTAGAAATAATGAAGTACAGACACCGTCTGGGAGGAATGAGACGCTCAAAGGTCCAGGCCCCGGCTAGAAGAGGAGAGGGGTGGGAAGCTGAATCTGCACTGTTCCCACCTCTACTTCCAGAGCACAAGGACAGCCCCTGGGCCCAGCCCCTCCCTGCTCCTGGGCTGCAGAGCCTTTTAGAAGCGCAATCACCCTCAGGGATTTCAGGAAAGGAGGCTGAGCCAACAGGCAGGAGCTGGACTGGCCACACAGAGAAACTGAGTCCACCACAGAGTGACACAGACATCCCCAGTGGTGAGACAGGTCCACTCACAGGGCCTCGGCCATAGTGTGATGGGACCAGGCAGGGGCTTTCGAAGCAGCATTCTACAGGCCCGTGCTCCATGGGCCTGGGAGGGTTGGTGCATGCTGTCTTCACTCATCTGTCCAGCCTCAGATTTCTGTGAATGCCTCCCTGTCATTTCCGAGATCAGTCAGGGACATATTTTGTGTGAGCCGTGGGACCACAATGGTAGGGGTACACATCTTTGCTTGTTCTCTCTCTATGTCTTAGTCATCACCTTGGGAACATGGTGAGCCTGTCTGCAGGGGACAAGGGAGATACCAGATGGTCACCCTGATGCCCAGTGCCAACTGGCTACAGACCTGTGCACAAGTCTGAGATGAGAAGGTCCTACTGTAACCTTCAGGCCTGATCACAGACAGTAGCTTGGCAGTCACCTCTTGTGCCCAGCTGTGGGATTCTACAGTTTAGAGGCAGTAGGTGACTGATAGGATATCTGAACAGGAAGAAGAGAACATTTTTCCAGTTTTCTTTAGGGGGGTGGAGATAACAAAAGAATGAAAAGGAGAAGAAATTCAAAACTACAGAGCCAGGGCCATGGTGGAAAGTCCTGTGTTACTGACTGTGGAGATATTTCATGGCTGGGAAAGACTCTTGTTCATCCACACAGAGGAAACGTGGTCTCTGTCCCAGGAGACTGGGTGCATGAAGGGAGCCATGGAGGCAGCTGTCACTGGTCATCTGCAGGCAGGACTGAACATCAGTTCTCATAGCCTTCAAAGTCCCCAGTCTGCCTGGGAGGCCTTCTGGGTAGGGGCCCTTCCTTGGGAGATGCAAGTCTCCCTGTCTGTTCTATCCTAGGCCTCCCTTATCCTGTCTAAGAGCCCAGCTGGGCCTGCTCCTACTCTCTCACAGTTGTACTCATGGTGGGGCGGTCCAGGCTTCGAGGAAGGTAGCTTGGTGTCAGGCGAGGCGCTGATACAGCAAGTTTCTCTGCCATTTTGGCCTCCACCAGGTCCCCAGGACAGCAAGCCTCACACTCAAAGGTCTCATCTGCATCAGTCCACAGGTCCCAAGGAAATCCCTAAGTAGACATTAGGTATTTGTATGACTCAGACGGTAGCTAGAAAGAATCCTACAAACCTGAGTTTTTGGGCCCACACAAACTATCTAGGCCAATCTCTGACCCTTAAGCAACATCTCTGGTTTCCAAGCAGGGTTTCTCAGGGATAGTGCCTCGCTTGCTGGCTTTATGTCCAGCACTGGCCACTGCCTCTGATTGTCCCCTTACCCAGGGAAGCCCATATACCTGTGAGCTCCATGTGGCAAAGCAGGGCTCCTTTAGCTGTGCCTCTGGTATCATGCTGCTATGGAAACAACCCCAGGACATCTCAGCAGCCAGGCCACAGGGCGAATGCGCACCACCAGCTGGCTACTGCTCAGCGTTCAGGCAGCTCTGCTTTGTAATAAGACTAGAGAGCAAAGACCATTGTCTGTATCAATTTTTATTAAAGTTTAATTGAACAAATTCAAAAATAACCACATAAGTCACCAGTCAGAGCCACTTTCAGGGCAGAGAGCAGTTTACTGAGCAGAGAACAGGCGGGCTTTGGGCAGGGGACACCTGAAAAACTGTACCTGTGGAGCACTGGCCTGGGCTTCTGACTTGTACTTCCTGGTAAGACAGATTTTGATGCACTGAAGCCCCCAAGCAACTCTTCAAATTGTGGAAAGGCTGAGCTGGTGCAGAGCTCATCTCTGAAATTCAGGATCCCACCACCTCCATACCACCAGGCCTCAATGCTGACTCACACAGCTTCAGTGTGGACCCGCCCCAGGTACCACATGGCAGTTTCCAGTCTCATTCTTCAGTCCGCATCCCACTGGACATCACACAGCTACTGTTTCACCAAGGTGAGGGACAGGGGAACGAAACACTCAGCAGTGGACCCATACTAATCAAATTTACTAATGAAAACTTACTATTAAAAAGCAGTAGCAGAAACCACCATGGGCAACTGGAGCAACTAGCTGGTACTTGGATGTAATCAGGGTGGGAAGGGACTTTTGGTGAGGGGTCTGGCTCCTGGAAGTGGGTATGTACAGAACAGCTCGATTTCCTAAATGGTTTTGCTGAGCAGCTGAGGCTGGAGTCCAACAGGACCTGGGACACTGACAGTGAGGGAAGAGGGGAGACTGTCTAGAAGCACAGGCCCACCAAGCCCACAGGTCACAGACGGCCGGGATCAGCACTGGCCGCCTGGGAAGCAGTAGATGCTGGTGAGCGGTGCTGGGGGAAATCACTGCTCTGTCTGCCTCCCTTGGGGCCTGAGCTTTGCCATCTGCCCACAGCTGACAGAGAAGAAAGAAAGTTTGAAGAGTAGGAAGGGGAAGGGAATAAAGAAAGAAAGTTTGAAGAGTAGGGAGGGGAAGGGAATAAAGAAAGAATTAAGATGTGTTATGCACATGTACCAATCTCCATGAGAAATGTAATTTTTATGGACTGCAAAATATACTAATACAAAATAAAAATTGAAAGGAAGGAGGAGGAGGAGGAGGAGAAGGAAAAGAAGAAGGAGGAAGAGAAGGAGGAGGTCAGGGGCCGGGCTGAGCAGGAGTGGAGAGCAGGGGTGGACCCAGGAGCCCCACCACCACCAGGCCACCAGGGCTTCTCAGCCACTGTCTCTGTCCACACCCTACTTTGGCACAGCCAGCCCTGGAGGGACAGCTGGGTAGACTTAGACTGGAGGCTGGGAGATTGAAAGGATTCACTTGTGGCTCAGAGCCAGGCACTCAACATCCTTTCCTGAGTCAGGTTCTAGGGGTTCAGAGAAACAGGACAGGGGCAGCTGACTCCTTGCAGGGACATGGCAGGGACAAAGCAGTTGACAGGGCACAGCAAGGGTCTGAAACCACACAGCTCCTTCCCGTCCATGCTTTTTCAGAGGCCCTAGGCGAGACAGGAGGTGGTGTGAGAGCGGAGAACCAGGGACCATGTTGGGCTCCCTGGAAATGGGAGCTAGGTGTGGCAGGTGCAGCGCCCTTTTCCATCCATGCCGCGTCCTAGTCCATCCACGCCTTGTGACAAGATCCATGGGTGGAGGAGAGCACTTCAAGGAATCGCTTCTCCAGGAAAAGGACACCCCATGTGGGTATTGGGCACGGGGATCTTGGAATGTTTTGTGCTGATAATTGTAATTTGTGTAGTTCACATGTGTATGTTTTTATGTAATGCTCAATATGGAGTCGAGGGTGGAGACTCCAGGGGGGTTGCTGGAGGCCCTCTAGATAACCCCTTTGTGAGGACTGGTTGTGGGGTTTTGCCTTCTGTGAGTAGTGAGAGAGTTTATGCGGGAGTTTTGGGTGGGAGAGCTCATGGAGGAGGATTTACAAAATTCCTGTGAGACAACTGCCCTGAGACACTGGACAGGCAGCCAGAGACAGGCAACTAGGACACATATGTTATGCCACCGGCTGCCTAAGACAGGCACAGGACCAATTGCTGTCCTGTAGGCCCATGACGGGTAAGGTCTGGTTGGGTTCATATGAAGAGTCCTTGACCCAAGACAGGCGCTGTCCTCACAGGGACTGCCATATTCCCATAAGTGATAAGGGAAAAAAAGTAGGGAGCGGCATGGTAGCCTCACACATCTCTTCCTCCTGCAGGCATCCAGGTGCATCGGCTTACATTTCCCAAGCTAACTAAGTATCAAGATTGAGATGTTACAAAGGTGAAAAGAGTTAATTAACACCTATTGCTTGGGATTGTCCCTGCCTGGCCCTAAGCCTGGGGCGCTTCCTGCTTGAAGTTTAATTAAAACCTATTGTTTAGGATTGTCCCTGCCTGGCCCTAAGCCTGGGGCGCTTCCTGCTTGGGGCTGGGGGTTGCTGCCAAAGGTTAGCAAATATATACTCCAGCTTCTAAAAAATAAAAGGGGATTCAGATTCACTCACAGACGGGTGTGCAGTGTCTTCTGTCTCTCACTCGCCGACTCCCTGTCCACCTTTGGGAACCCTCTGCCCTGCCGCAGCTGGACTCCGGCAGGCAGGCACAGGCTGAGCTGGTGCGGAGCTCGCCTCTGAAATTCAGGATCCCACCACCTCCACACCACCAGGCAATCAGCACTGCCCTCAAGAAGCCCCATTACAGAGGGTGTGAGGGTGTGGCTGCTTCACAGAGCCCCACCTCTTTCTACAACAGAAGCAGCAGCATGGCTCAGCAGGCTCCTAGCCCTGAGCTTGGCACAGGTATCAGCCAGCCCAGCAGCTGGTGTGGCAAAGGGAATTGGTCTCTCCTGGGAAGGGACCCCAAAACAGAAGGGACTGCTCTCCCCCAAAACAGAAGACACATTTGTTGAGCAGAAAAGTCACAGCCACTCCTCTAAGCATTTGGTCTCTGGGGAGACCATGGGTTTGGCAGCCAGCCCTGTCTACCTATGCTCTGGACCCTGGAGAAACCACCCCACACCCGCCCCACTTTCCCACTCTGTGGCCCTGGATGCCACTCATCGCCTGCCACTGTGTGCTTTTGTACATTCAGCATGGGCTTTTGCTTTTCTTTACAGGAAAAGGGAGACAATGGTCTCCATGTTTCTTATGGTCAAGAGTTGTGGACGGTCCAGGAGAGATTCGAATCCATGGCTGTCTGCAGAAAAAGCTGCTCACAAATCATCTTCCTACCCAAGGCCATGGAGTATAAATCTCTGAGGTCAGTATTTATTTTCCTGGTTCCATTCCCAAAGGCTGGGATGGGCTACAAGGCCGACCTGTCCTCTGCTAGGACTCTCACAATCTGATGACTCACTGGAGCAGTGGGCTGGAAAGGAATGTGATCCCTCAAAGCTTTGGTGGCTCCTACAGGAGAGGAGGCATGGCCCAGGGGGCGTGGGCCCTGTGCCTGCTGGGTAGGACAGACTCACTTCTTAGGGCCCAGGAGGCCTTTCTCTTCTCCTGATATTGACTCTAGCCTGTGAGGCTCAACCCCTTGTCTAGGTTTCATGCTTGTCCAGTGCATCCTGCAAAGCCCCACCATCACCACCTCTGAGCTATGCGTGAGTCTAAGGGAAAGAGACAGGGCCTCGGGGAAGGGACACAGCTCCGTGCAATGCTGCTCTGCAGAAAATGATGTAAACTGCATACACAATGTTTCAATTTCTAATAGCCGTACTTAGTAATACAGAAAGAAGTGAAATTAATCTTGATTAATAAACCATTTTATTATAAAACTTGTAACCAATGAGATAAAATTATCCATGAAATACTTTCCGTGTGCGTCTGCATGTGTGTGTGAAATCTTTGAAATCCAGGACATATTTCACATTTAGGGCACATTTCCTTTAGCTCTGGCCCCATCCTACTGAGTGGTCACTTGAAGCAACAAGAAATGCTCCCCCAACACTGCCAAATACCCGCAGCGGGGGACAACTTTCCCAGGGACAAGTCACTGCTGTGTCCCATTTCCGCCAACACTGGTGTCTGGCTCTCCGGCCTCTTTTCTGTGATTACCATTATTTTTAGCACCTTTTCATATGCTTCAGTTTTCAGGATTTTCTGAGATCCCTGGCCCTTTTTGTTAATTCACAGTAGTGCCCTCTGTGTCCTTGATGCCTGTCCTTCACGGAGGTGACCACTATCTTCTCCTGTCCCTTCAGCTCACAACTCCATCCACAGCGTGTCTCACTGACAAGGGCCCTGTTTACGCCATCAGATTCCACATGCTGCTTTACAGCTTCTGCTGCGAAGTTTCAGGAAAGCCCTTCCTTGTCCTAAGACACTGGGTCTCAGCTTTTACTGGCTTCGCACTTTCACTGTTAGAATTTGGCTCTCAACCATACAGACCCTCTTCAGTGCAGGGTGGACAGGAACCCACGTTTATATTCTCCACATACTGAGTCCACCCATTAAGCAATCTTTCTTTCTCTTATTTGTGATGCCACCACCTCGATGGTAACATGAACCCCCACCACAGCACGAACTTGTCCCTGGCCTCTTCATCGCGTTTAATTGGTCTGTCCTGCACTGAGACCCATTGAGTCATGTCCCAGTTGATCACACAGCCCCCTTCCTCTGCTACTTCTGCAGTGTGTGGGGGGGCATGTGGGTGTTGGGGGTGATATGCGGGACTGAACCCAAGACCTTTCCCTGAGCTACATTCCTATCCTCCCTCTTTCTTTACAGAGTGTCTAAGTAGCTATGTTTTAAGGGACATGAATTTTAAAAGTTTTCTTTGATATAAAACATTGTCACCTAAAATTCTCCCATGTCTCTCTAGTAGCATACTTAACACCCACATTTAATGAATCAGATAGGACTGATTAGCCAGGCTTTTGTATTTCTTCCCTACAAAACAAAACAGAGCAAAACAAAACAAATCAAATTTGACTAGACTCACTCAGTAAAAAAGCTTCTTGGGGTCACAGTCACACAGAATGCATGTACACACACTCCAGGACTGAGCTGCCCTCCTGCAGTGGCAGGTGCTCCCTGGCTGACCACCTGTCTCTACGGAGCAGCCCTTGCCAAGACTGCATGGCAGGAGGGGAGGACTTCTTGAGGTGGCAGCAAGCCAGCTTCCACCAACACGAATCCTTCCTTCCTCCTCACCTGTGTTCAGATGCCACCATCCTAGCCACATTCCTGAGCCCAGTACAGGCCAAAAACAGACACATCTAGTATTTTTCAAATGGCTTTATTAAAGGCTATAGTACAAAATACAACCAAGTTACAAGTTGTCAGTAACAATGTATTGTTTTTGAAAATGTGTACCAAAGAAAGGGAGGTGCAAGGAAACACAAGATGCTCCTAACACCCACAGGCTGCATCTGGCCAGGGACAGGCCTGCTGCCCCAACCGGGCAGACCAACTCAGGCCCGGGGCCAGGAGTGGGCCCAGAAGGGCCAGGAGTGCCGCCAGAACTGCTGCTGAGTTCCCGGGGGAGCTGCTGTAAAATGCAGTCACTGGGGCAAGAGTGAGTCCTGAGCTGAGTCCCAGGGGCTGACTCCAGATGGGGGAGGGTCCAAAATCAGCAGAGAAATGTGTATTTTTTAAAAAATAAATATAAACTCCTGGTTTTAGAAATGCCATTGTGATATATGGGAACACACAGCAAACACAGAACCTGATTTCCCCGGATGCTGGCACAGACTCCCCAGAAGAGAAAGTAGCCACCTCTGCTTGGACTTTGCCCTGGGTTGAAGGGTAACCTGCAGGTCAGGAAGGATGGGGACTTGCACTTCCAAGAGCAGAGCAAATGGGCAGGACTCAGGACCCTCCAGAATTTCCCCTCTCTGACTTAACACTTGCTTTATGAATCACCACCGTGAGAATAAACCCTATGCGTGCTGGGCCCAGAAGGTATGAAGCACACAGCAACTTGCAATGGTCCCACCCATACCTCTCAGGTCTGAGGCTAATCTGATGGGGACACAGATCACTGAGAAAGTGGGAAAGAAATGACTTCTGCCAAAGAGCAGGCAGAGGGCCCTGAGCAAAAGTACTGTCCTCCCAGCAGCACAGACTTCCAGAAGAAATCCTTGCTATGGAGCTTCTCAGTTGGTGGCTTCCCTGGGGATGGAAGTGTAGGAGATGGCACTCATGGTTCTAGGAAAGTGCTGTGCCCCAGGCTGACTGGCACACCACTGGACTGTGCTAGCTGGACACCTAAGATCTCTCTCCTCTCACCACCATGCAGGCGGCCTCTCTCTTGCAGGTATCAATCATATTTAAACAGTACAAAAAAAGCTCCCTGTGCTGAGCTGCAGTCTGTCACTAACAGAAGAGGGTAAGCCCCAGCCCAGAGGAGCCAAATAAGGTATAGAGACCTGAAACAATTGGCAGGAACCAAATCTAATGCTGGCAAAGTCACAGCATGGCAGACACTTTCCTTGAAGTGTGGGTGGGAGTTTCCAAGTATTTTACCTTGGAGACAGAGAAAATACTCTGGAAATCACTGCAGAAGGTTTACATATTAATAAGACACCATGACCCTTTGGTACTGAAAACCCGTTTACTAATAGAGCCCATAAGGACTAAGGCCTCGGGTAAGGAGATCACAGTGATGGTGATACGCACTACACTGCACAGGACTGGCAGCCTGCTGGGTCCTGCAGGTGCACGGAGTTCAGGGCCACTGGGCAGGGCACAGAGAGGACCATATGTGGTGGAATCCATCATGGAGACAGCATGGAGTTCCAGGGGTCACTGCTGGACTTCAGAGATGCCCCTTCCACTTCTGTAACCCATCCGGGCTGGCAGGTTGGATTCACCATGATGTGGCCTAAGCAGTTCTTGGGATGAAGGACAGCCACGGCCCCATGTTACACAGAAGGTTCTAACAGCAAATCAGAAGGCGCTGTGCTCCAGCATTGCTTACACACATCCTAGTTCCTGTAGTGCTCAGTACAGAAGCAACCAGTAGGTTGCCAGGTAACAGAAGCTCCTACAAGGAAGCAGGTACAAAACCAAGGGAAATGGTTGCCCATGGCACTACACCTAGATATAACACAATGAGAAGTTGATACAAAGCTTCTAAACATGTAATTCTTTCTAAACAATGATCAATACTGTAAGTGGGGAGCAACTCAAAGACAATGTCTGCCACGTGCCACTGGGATGCTTCCTGGAAGTGACACAAGGGTGGCAGGTGGCACACAGCACAGAACGTGGCTTCAGCATGAATTTTTCTAGAGCCACAGTCAACAGTTGATGTCATCATGGCTGAGGACATCACCGAGGTCCCCCATCGAGCAGAGGATGAGACAGAATCACGGTGGGACTTCTGTGATGTGGTAAGAAAATGCCCTGCAGGAAGGAGGGGAAACTGGTGGAGCAGGGAACAGAAATTTTATTTACAAGATTTACTTACTGAATTCTCGACAGTTTTTAAAAATTCTAAATGTAGAACTGCGGTTATCAAATCATTGAAAATAGTGTACGCATCTGGTTTTACCAAAAAGGGAAAAATCTGGCAATATTTACCAGTTTCCAAAGAATTAAGAAAAGGAGTAGAGAAACCAGGAAAATAGACAAGGCAACATCACCCTTCGTATCCTCCTCCAGCAGAGCACTGTGGAAAGTGTTGCGGGGTTCTTGGCTGTATTTTTTTTTTTTTCTGGTCTCACACATTTTACCAGTTGTCCAGAAAATCAAATCCTGTCTTCAAGACAACATTGCTTGAGCTGACCTGGGGAGGGACAAAGAGCTTAAGTAAGACACAAGCTTCTTTCTCAGTTATGCAGAATCTAAAAACGGCATCTCATTTAAAATGACCCAAATGAAGTAACTGGCTTCCCTCACCGGGGCTTCTGACCTCAATTTACCTCAGTGCTGGAGACCAGGAAATAACATCAAATTTGAGGGAGTTGCACTGCCCAGTCCAGCCCCCGAAGCACATCCACATAACCAGCCACCTCCTCACTGCGCGAATAGAGAACAAAGTGTTTCTCTACTCCTAGGAAACTTTTCTGTTTCTGAATGATATAACAGAGAACAAGCTAGAGAGCTGTTCTTTCTAATGCAAAACACACACATACAATGAGGGCACAACGGAAAAAAGGAAGAACTTTGCACAGCTGAGGGACTGAAATCTAGGAAGGGTGAAAAGCTCACGTCTTCCCAAACACATGGAAGGTACAGAGTGATTACCTAGGCCCTGGGAAATCACTGGCACTCTTGTGTCAAGGGAAACAAGAGTGACTCTGAGGGCCGTGGATGCACACGGCCTATTGCACAAAGTGACTACAGTATCAAATTCTGGATGAAAACAGATTGGTGGCTGCCCAGGGCTAGGGAGGAGGAGTAAAGTGTTTAGTAGGAACAAAGCTCTGGTTGTGTTTCGTTCTATTTTGCCTACCCTGTGCTATGGATGGAAGCCAGGTCCTCACACGTGTTAAGCATAAGCTCCATCACTGAGCTGCATGCCAGGCCCAGAGTTCCAGGAAGCATGACAGTTGTATAACACTGAGCATGTACTTAATGCCACTGAATCCACACTTAGGGTTAAAATGATAAAACTTTTATCAAAATTTAAATTTTTTTTTAATATATCAGAGTGACCACAGAGTCCCAAGAACCTCTGAGGGACAGGGTGATACAGACATGGAAGAGCCCCCATCTTGTGCTTGCCAGCCCACAAGGGGCCAGGAGTCCTTGGGCACATTCAAGGTACAGCCAGACCTCACAGCTCCTGGCTCCAAGTCAGAACCTGGTCCCAAACATCAGCCATGCTGGTAGCTCCCACAGCAAAGGCAACAGGGGCAGAGATCACAGGCCACGGAAGCGCTGATGCACTGAAGGACCACATCTCCCTCAGCACCATTCGGTCCTATCGCAGGCCAGCACTGAGACAGGTGCTGCTTCTAGAAGCCCAGAGCCCTCGTGTCCTCAGGTCTTGCTTATCAGTGGGCTCCTTCCCACTCTCCTTCCTTCCTCTCGAAGGAGCCTTCCCGAAAGGCTGGGGACAGATGAGACATCATTGGGCCAGGCCACACCATGCTGTGAGGGTGAGCAAAGCCTTGTCATGGCCTCACAGAAGAAATGTTCTCAGATATGAGCTGTGTTTCCCATACAATTATGCCTCTAAGGGAGACCCCTGACAATAACAATATCCTGTCTTTGGCTTTGTGTAATCTGCCAACACAGAGCCATTTAAAGTCAGGAACAAAAGTTCTGTCTTCTCTTTGCTGTCTCTACTTCTAACTGACAGACTACTGGGTGAGGATGATGGTCACTACTGTCACCCAAGAGCTCAGAGGATATTCAGAAACCAGTGACTATTCATTCTCCATGACTACCCACCACACTCAGAAGACCTGACTTTTCCTCTGCTACCACCCCCCTGTACCCCAGTCTCTGAACACCATGATGCCCAGAGAGGAACAATGTCCTCCCAAACAGAGTCCTGATGGCTGAGCTCTAGGGTCCCACCTTTGTCCCTGGACCTCAGAATACCTGTGGCACCCTTCCTCACTGACAGTCCCCACACCAACCACCACCTCCCTGCTGCCCCTCATTGCCCACATACTGGGTAAGAGGGCAGTGGCCACATAACCTGAGATGAGTTAGGGCCACCACCAGCCCCAAAGTCCTCCGAGGAGAAGGGAGGGAACAAAGGAGAGTGGGGAGAAGACAGAGCAACACCAGCCACTGGCCCACCCTGTGGGGTCCCCCTCAGCTGCCCCAGCACAAGTTCCTGGCCCGATGCAGCCTTCATGCTGGCTCTCACCTGTGTAGGCTTGGGCTCCAGGAACAGTGCATCATCCTCATCCTCATCCTCCTGCACAGCAGCAGGAGACAACGGCTTCCCAGGTGGCTCACAGGGAGTGACCTCAGGTAACACACTGGTGGAGCCCTGGGTGAGCTGGGGTCTCTCACACTCCGTGTTTGCACCGGGAAGGACTTGCTGCTCTGAGCGCGGGGCCTTGGCCTCCCGGTCCTTCAGGCCGAGATCCTGCCGGTAACAGGCAGACAGCACCTTCTCCCCCTTTTCTATGGACTTGATCTGGCTGGGGGTTAGTGACTGGAAATCAGCCTCAGGCCCCTCCCGTGACCGCTCAGCATTGATCTTCCAAAAGGATGCCTCCTCTTCCTTCCGGGCTGGACCCAGGGCATCCAGGCTGGAGGACCTGCTGCCCTGTGAGGTTTTGGGCAGTGGTCTGGGCTCACTGGTGGCAGTACCATTACTCGGTTCCTGGATGGATAAGGAGGCAATGCTGAACTCCATCTGACTCTGATGGGGTGTAGAAGGAGAGAAAAGAGAAAGCAAACCTCAGGATCCACTGGAACAAGGGAGGCCAGTTCACATACAACTCCCAGTCATGCATGGACACCCCAACAACACAAGCTATTGTCCATTTACCAGAACTTTCTGTCTGTTGTGAGTGGCTATTTTCAGGATGGCCCTGAATCACCTGAAACCAATCTGAGGCCCCACTGGTGTGAGTCGCTCTGACCACCCCACCACCACCACAGCAAAGCCACTGGGGCTGCCTCATGTGGACCCCACAAAGGCAAAGCGTCCCAGTCTTGCAGAATAGGCCATCTGCACACCAATCATTTCTAAAGTCAACCCAATAATCCCTCTTCCCCACTCTCTCATCCCCTCCTGCCCTCCCTTGCTTTTTAAAACATGACTAAATAAAAGTAATTAATGAACTAAGAGAAACTAGCTGTGTAACTATCTTAACTGCCTTGTGTATACATATACTTTTTTCTTTTTCCCTTTCTTCCTTTCCTATTTCCCCCATCATGGTTTGTCTTTTCTTTGTGCTAAGAATGTTCGGACAAGATGTCATGCCTGTATCTTATACTCTGAATAACTACTACAAAGACAACAATACATAATGTACTAATTATTGTGACTCTTCTACTAACCTGTTTTGAAACTTTTATTTTCTCTTTAAAAAAAGTAATTAAAACAACATTAAAGAAAGTTGGGAAAGAAGAAAAACCAGTCATACTCCCTCCCCATCATAAGCAACTTCTGCAGGGCACATGTGCCCATCAAGGACCCCCTCTGGACACTGCTTTCTACCTGCTCATGAGCCTCACCCCTGAGCGGCTTGGTCTTCACAGCTGCTATTTTAATGGCTGCAAACATTTCACTACATAGTGTCCCACTGCCTACTGCACCATTTTTCTTGTTACTCTCAGATAATTTTCCTGCTAATCCTCTTGCTAGAATCAGGGCTGCCAGGAACATCTTGATGCACACAGTTCTCCTCCACTGTGGTTAATTTCTTCAGTGACATACCAAAATGCAGAAGTGTAAGCCTCTCTTTGTGATTTTAGATGCACACTCTCTGAAGAAAGCACGATGAATCAAGGTGCTTTCTAGTGGTTGCCCGTTTCCTACTACTCACCCACCACCATACACCATACATAAAGTAGCTTTCTGAGTCACTGAGTGTAACTTAAACTGTCTGTGCTAATTTAACATATAGAATATCAGTCTTAAGGACTTTGTCGAAGATTCCCTCATTCAGCACATGGCAGGCTTGGTTCTTTACAAGCACTCTCCCTCAACTCCCCACCCAAGTCCCAGCCCTAGAGAGACACACTAAACTGCCTGCCTGATTGAGCCACAGGCTTTAGACCTCGAGCTGCTGCGCATTCCTGCATCTGAGGCTCCTCCTAAATACCAACTGCTCAGTGCCAGGAGCTGCCCTCCAGGGTCTGAAGTGAGAGAAATCATGAGGCCATGAATACAAAGAGCACAGGTTCAAACCAGGAGCCCAAGTTGCCCGGAAGCTCAGGCATCAGGAAATGAAATCCTAGAAGCAGCCATCAGGCAACCAGGTGTGGCACATACTTGTAATCTCAGCATTTGGGAGGCTGAGGAAGGAAGACTGCTGAGAATTCAAACCCAAGCTGGGCTACAAACTTAGTTCAAGGCCAGCCTGAAGTGCATAGTGAAATCCTGTCTCCCCAACCCCCTCCCCAAAGCAGTAGCCATCAAAGCCTTAGATATACCTGAAGCAGTCATTAAAGACAAGTGTACATGACCAAATCTAATGCCTTACACATGTAGGGCATTTGTTGTTTTTTGTTTTGTTCTTTGTGGTATCAGGGATTGAACCCAGGGCCTTTGTGCTAACCTGTATCCCCTATTTAAATTTTTTTCTTTAAATTTTGAGATAGTTTCTATCTAAGTTGCCCAGGTTGGTCTCAAACTTGGCAATCCTCCTGCCTCTCAGAGAACCGGAATTATAGGTATGGACCACCATGCCCTATTCAGATATGTAGTTTTTAAATTATTTTCATTCCAAAAATAAGAAAAATGATGTTTGAAGTGATCAGATCACCCTAGGCCACTAGTTTGTATGAGACGCTGCAGCTGAGATTTTGGCCTGGACTAGGTGATTCTGCGGTATGGCCACGTGGACAAACTACCCCAGCTGCAAAGTAGGAAGCCTTGTACACAGCACTCAGCACATGCCTCCATGATCTGACTTGATTTTTAAAGGACTGCTTCTGAGTAAGGCATTCTTAATACTCTGCATATTTCCAAATTCCAACACAGAAGACGGATACTGTGGGCAAAGGAATGATAATTACTTTAAGTAAGCATATCACCAAAAATAGCTGGGAAGTGGCCCAAGACCCAGAGCCAGAGCAGACTTTGATTTGGAAATTATAGTGTACAGTTCTAAGGACAGAGCACTTTGTCAAACCTGATTTTTTAGGATCAGCCATTTCTCCCGAGGGATCTCTGCTTCAAAGCCTGTGAAGGGTGAGGCAGGCCATTTTGCCAGCGTGGCTGAGCTGGGTGCTGGGGAGGGAAGTGAGTCACAGCAGCTCAGAGGCCACATCCTTGCTATAAGGAACCATGCATATTTGGCTCAGGGTGACCCCTCAAGTGCTGACAGGTACTTTGTAGGTTAGGGGAGGCTTCAGGACAGCACCTCAAGGGAGTCATCAAGTAGTGGAGTATGTTGGCAGGAACAACTAACTATCCGTTTTAAGGAGAAGACAATGAGTGAAAACAAAGTTCTAATATACTTGATTCTTTTTCCCCATGTTCTTTATTTTGCAAATAAAGTATAGCTATAATCTGTAAAAAACCGCCCTCTGAGCCAAGTGGTATGGCATAGGCCTGTAATCCCAGCTCTTGGGAGGCCAGCCTGGGCTACACAGTGAGTCAAGCCAGCCTGAACTGTATAGTGAGACCCTGCCTCAAAAAAAGAAAACAAAAAAAACTAGACCTCCTCGATCATGCTGGGTGAAGGGTCTTGCCTACTCTGTACCCACAGGAAAAGGGTCTGTTATTTAAGATTTCCCAACCCTGATGGGTGCATCACTGCCTGGCCCAAAGGACTCAGGACCTTTAACAAAAATGACCCTAGCAAGGCAGGCAAGAGAGCCATCATCCTCCTGAATCCTCCAGGGCCACCCATTGTGGTCTGTGCACACACAGCACAGGACAATGCGCTCGTGTAGGTCGCACGGAGCAGGGTCAGGCCAGTCTGCCATTTCAAAGCAAGTTCTGTTGCTTTGTATTTTTGGACTCCACACTGGGCTTCATCCCCCTTCCCCAGGCCACTCGCCCCAAGTGCTCACCGAGCCAAGGATCTGCCTGGGAGGGCTCTGTCCAGCCAGGCTGGGCATCAGTCAGCCCATGTGGGAGCCAGGTCTCAACTGACCACATCCATTCTAAAAAGAGCAAGACCACAACAGAGCCCAGGATCTATTTTTGTGTCCCACTCACTGGAGAGGAATGTGTAACATTTCAGCAAAGCAGGGAGTTCATGCTGCCAAAACCAACTATTTGGCTTGGCAGCCTCAGGAAGGTCTGAACTACTGAGACAAAGGCTACAGAAGCATCAGTGAAAACACTGCCTTGTGCTGGACAGAGCCTAAGGAAATGGCCAAACATGCAATGTGTATCATTCCCTCCCCTGCTCCAAAGAACGGCAGGAAGAGGAGGGGGAACATGAAATACTCCCAGGACCACAAAATCCAAGAAGTGGTGGCCAGGCAGGAAAAGATGATTTGACCAGGCCATGAACACACTGGGCACGGACTGGTACTCCCAGGACTGGGGCAGTAACCAGGGGCTACATAATACACCTGTGTGTGTGCGCCTCCCAAAACGTGGCAGGGAGCCCAGGGGTGCAGGGACAGTAAAGACGTCAGTTGGAATCCTGGGCAACCTGAGGGATATGCAGGCCGAGACCTACAGGAGAGCAGTGCATGGACCACCCGGCAGGCCCAGGCTGAGGGACCCCTAAGGACTTGCCTCAGAGCCTTGTCACCCACAGGGACAAAGAAAAGCCACTCCACATCTCCATCTCAAGCATTTCTCACAATCGCACAGAGATGTGTGATTCCCCCTCGGTCCTGTTCTGAGTGCCACCTCAATCACACACCGCTATCCTGTACCTTGGGTTTCCTCCTCTGCAGCAGGAGCCACTGTGAGGACTTTGGGGCACTAGTCCCTCGGCCATGATGTGAAAGGGATGATTGGAAATGAGATTTATGCAGAGTTAGCTGGGCAGGCAGGACCCCCACAGAGGAACAGGGTCAGAATGAGCAGACAAAAAGGTAAGGAAGAATGTGCAGGTGGGTGGGTGGCAGCACGGGAAGGGTCCCAGTCAGAGGGATGGTATATCACTCCACTTGCAGGGAGAATAGGGAAGGGTCTGAGGTAGGGAGAGAGGTGCGGACAGTCTGACAGAAAGACAGAAAGAAATACTGAGCAGAGGTGGGGTCTCCCTGTAAAGAACCCAGCCCCTGGCAATTCAGGAGCACATGTGGCCACGTAGGGTACCAGGCTTCTCGGAAATCTGTGCCTGGTGGAAAAGAGTGATGACTGAGCAAAGCCATGACTTGGAACCACACTCTACCCAGTGCAATGGCCCTTCTGTCCCAAGTTCCCACCTCTCTTCTTGCCATCACCCTAATAAGTCACCTGGCTTTCCTGAACTTCATATGTGACCCATGGCAGGAACAACATGCAGCTCCAGGTGCAAGAATTTAGAAAACAGATCCCTGCCAAGGCCCCATGCAGGGGACATGCTTATGTTCACAAACACATCTTTCTCTAGAGCAAGGACTGGAGGGTGTCCGTACTGAAAATGGTCTACACTGGCCCTCAGAATCAGAGAACTGGTCCCCACCCTAGCCTACTTCCAACCCCCACTGGACATCAAGTGAAAGGATGGGCTGGACAGAAAGAAGCCAGACAGCTGTGGGGAACGAGATGGGAGAGTCCCCAGGGCTGGCTCCGCCTGCCCTGCCTGCTCTGCCTCCACAGGCATTCTCCAGACCCTCACCCCAGACTACCTGGGGAATGCAAAGAATCTTCTCTTCTCCAGCCTCTCCCTGTCTGGAGCATTCTGAGTGCTAGGATTTTTCCTCTGAAATGTCAGTAGCATGAGAGAGGAATGCAGTGGGTCCCCAAGGGCACACATCTGCCAAGCTGACAGACGAGTGGAAAAGATGACAACTGTGACTACCCCCTCTGGGACAGGCAGACCTCCCTCCCAGCCTGCCCTCCAGAGAAATCTGTCGGGGCTGGAGCTGGGGAATCGATGTTCAGTGGGTACAGAGGTCAATTCCGCTACATGGAAAGAGCTCTGGATACGTTAACTAGCTTGATTTAATCATTCTACAATGGATACACATTTTTAAAAAATATCTTTTCTATTTCAATAACAACAACAAAAACTAGAATTCTGGATGGACAGTGTTAATGGCTGTACAACAATGTGAACATAATATGCAAATGCTCCTGCACTGTGCATTTTAAACACAGCTAATGAGCTGGGGGTGCAGCTCAGTGGTACAGCGTGTGCAAGGCCCCAGGGTTCAATCTTTAGCACCAAAATAAAGAATGAGCATGGCAAATTTTATGATCTATGGTATGCATTTAATCACAATAAAAAATACAAACGATGACAGATAAAAAGTGGGGGAGGGCAGGATTAGTAACCAAGTGGAGTGACATGGCTTACACATTAATCACAGCCACACACAGACTACCATGCCTGCATCAGGACGGGATGCTCCCCTCATACTGGGCCTGCAGCTCCTCTGCCTTGACTGGACCAGCAGGACAAAGCAGTGGTGCAGGCATTCACTCCCAGCCTGGACTCTATCCACACAATGTGCAGAAGCCCAAGCCCACTAGCTGGAGACATGCCCAGCTGGAGAGGTGGCCCAGCTGCCAGCCCTACCAGGGTACATGGACGAGATGGGTGTGGGGTTTGGGGGGACAATGCATGATCGCACACAGGGACACCAAGAGAACAGCCCTGCTGAGCCCTGCTAAGACCGTGGACCCCAGGGTAAACAGTGTTCAGAGATTCAGCCATGGGAAGCATGTGACAAAACGAGGAAGGTGTCCTCTGCAGGACAGCCAGAAACAGTGGTCTCAGTATGGAGCCCAGGGCCTGGCCTCCTAATGCCATCTCCTGTCTGTGGCTCTCAGAGATATTCTTGAACATCTTTAAGTCCTTAGAGGAGCATGGCCAACAGCTGGTAGTTCAGAGGCAACGGTCCTCTCCAGGGTATGGTCAAGGAGGGCTGAGCCCTCTAAAACCCAACACTGACTAAGGGAAGAAGGGAGCGCGCCTCTCATCTCTTAAGTGCCCTTGATGTCAACACTAGGGGCTCCAACACTGAACTCCACTAACTCTGACCTTGAGAGATCACATGGAAAGGTACAGACAGGGACAGCCACATCTTGAGAAAGAAACAGCTGTTTTCAAACTGGACATGGTGACACATATCTGGAATCGCAGCACAAGAGAGACTGAGACAGGAGAATTTTAAGTTCAAGTCCTGAATAGGGAATTTAGTGAGATCCTGTCTCAAAATAAAAAGGACTAGGGATGTAGATATTCAGGAAAGAAGGGAGGAAGGGATAGAGGGAAGGGGAGGGGAGGGAAAGGGAGGAAAAGGGAGAGAAGAAATGAAAAAAGAAAAGAGAACAAAAGAAAAGAGAAGTGCTCTCACTGCAGGGACTTAACCTCGATTTCTACTTAAGGGCACAAGTCACATGAGTGACTCATGTTAGCCTCATTTCAGGGAGCCATGGCCAGTCGGCACCAGTAAGATGTCACCTAAGTGGACCATCGTCACTCTCCTTGCTCAAGACCTTGCCACTCTCCATGCCAGCCCAGGGATGTGCCTGTGTCAGTGGCCACTCCAAGGGCTGCCCACCACGCCCCAGGATGTCAGCTACACTAGATTATGAGCAGACGTGTCCCGCCCCACAGTGGCCTGGGGAGGGAGCTGTTAGGAGAGCAGCTATCTGCATGATGCATGCTGTGGGCTTCATCCTCAGCATCTGCCCTGCTCTCTATCCCCTCCTTCCCTGCCACGGCATCACCCAAGAGGACTGGGCCCAGGAAGCTCCTGTCCATCAAGGCTGTTCACTCTCAACATGCAGACGTCGCCCTCCCTCTGCCACAGACACCCTCTGTGGGTCCCTGCTTGCACATCGCTCACCTAGCAGTCACAGAAGAAAGGACTAAGGACCACGCTGGACATCAGGGAAGTGCTGTGTGGCCACTCCTGATTTGCTCCATGATCTCCACAGACATAGGCTCATGTGGGTTTGCCATCTACTGTCGTTCCTACTCCCAACATCTCATGCCACCCCAGCTCAGCCCTGTCACCATTTCCCCTGAGTCCAGGCCCTGTGGAGGCTCCAGCTCCTGCCAGCCTGTTCCCACTCACCATCCCTCTGCATACATTCCTTGCTAATCTGCAGTGAATACTTAAAAGAGATATGCTAGGCACAGATACTTTGCATATTAGATGTTTAGTACCCAATATAACTATGTGCCAAAGGCAGAACATATTAGTGTGTCCCCAACCACCTCTTACATGACAATAATCTCCACTGTCCAGGTGTCCATGTGCAGGGCCAGCTTGCTACCTTTACATCAGCAGTTGTGTACCAAATGCCATCTATGGTCTCAGGACCCATGGCTGTCCCATTCACCTGAACCCTAGTGAGACATCTCAGGACACCACTCCTAATCAATATAAGGCCTCTTGAGTGTTTTACCTAACCTGGGCCTCCTGGATCCCTGTCTGCTGGGATGGTGGCTCAAATCAAAAACTGGAAGGACACATAAAAGTCCAGGAAACCAGGCCCTTAAAGCATCAGCACTTGGAACCTTGGTCCAATCTCAGTCTAAACCCTATTGTGGGCACCCACTCACCCACACGCAGGACCAAATGTCCTAGAACTCAGGAAATACTGGGTTTACCCTTCCTTTCTTGCCTTACTTACTGTCCTGCTCATGAAGGCACATATCAGGGACAGCAAGAGACTAGGGAATTCCTTGAAGTCCGGCTGGGCTCAACACTCTCACCCCACTCTGCCAATGGTGCTGGTGAAGATGAGTGGCCAGGAGCCAGGGTGGGCTCCAAGCTGGCATTTACAAGCCTCATATGCTTCTGCCTACATATGGTGACTCATTAATGTTTTGTCCCTGGAAGCAAGGCCACTGTGATCCCCAGTGCTGGCGAGTAGGGGCACAGGCTGACAATACCAATTATAACCCTGACTTTCTACCAACCACCCAGGAGTCTCCTAACTCCCCACAGCCCTCTCCCCAGACAATGGGCCTGTCCTTTCAGCCCAGCAGTGGAGCCACAGCCTCCTGAGTCCAACAAATGCTGAAAGAAAATGTATAGCTACTTGATTCTTTTTAAAAGGGCAAATACATCTAAATTTAATCCAACTTACCCTTGTTTCCCAGGAGAAAGGCGCAGAGTGCTCATCTTGCCAAGTTATGTCCTGAAATAAAAATTCAAGAATAAATCTGAAACCCGAATTCAGACAACCCCACGCAAACATCCACCCAGGGCCATGAGGGAAGGAACCCTGACGTAGGGACGACTCCAGCTCCCGGCCCTGAGCACGCTGATTCCTGATGCTCAGTGTGGAAGGTACTGACTGCTGCAGCTGCTTCTCCCTCCTTTTTCACCTGCCCCTGACCCTTAGGGGACTCTGGTGGGGCTCTGATAGCTCAACCCAGGAAGGAGACAGTGGACTTTCAGTTCTCGGCAGAATGAGCTCAATTTAAGCCTTACCAGTGGTCAGCTGTGCGCTCATGGGGCCCAAGAAACATTTTGAGCCTCAGCTTCCTCACTGATAGAGAACTGTATTACCCTTATGAGGATTAAATGACACTAAGGCCATAAGTGGCCAGGCAACAGTAGCATTCTCAGTTCCTGCCTCTCCATGTGCCTACAGAGATCTGAAAGACTTGGTAACAGCCAGTAAAGAAAAAAATGCCGATTTAATATGAGTACCTGGCTCTACTGAGAAATCTGGCATCACCCCAACCCTCCCAGCAGAGCACAGTGGGCAGAGACCTTCCTAACCACACTGTGGACCTGACACAGGCCTGAACAAATGCAATCTGTGCCCCTATGCTGTTGGAAGCCACAACCACTGGACCCCACACACTGAGTAATACAGACTGAAAACAGGCTAAAATATTTTAACTGAGTCTCACACCAATACTATTACACCCATACTTCATCTCCCCTACCAAATAAAAACTCCAGATAACTCATGTCTATTCAGGAAGTACCCAGTAAATCCTACCTCTTCCCATCCAAAGGTCCTGACTGCAGGACTGTTGCTCCCTAACTGAGCCCCAGAGATAGCACAGAAGCAGGCAGAGGCCAGGCCCCCACAGGAGGGCTGTACAAACACACCAGACTGGCCAGACCCCATGGGCAGTCCTGCTGCCAGGAGCCAGGCGCAAAAGTTGCCTCTGAATGGCAACAACAGGATTCAGGGGAACTGTGTGACAACCCCCCAGGTCTCTCGTGAGTGGTCATCCCAAGGTCACAGGGCAACATAAAACCCTGTTCACTGCCCTGCTAGAGCCTGAGAGCAGGATCTACACCTGCAGGTACTCTCACCAGGAACAAAGGAGTTCTGCACCAGCCCCTTCTGTGCATACCTCAGGAATTCCCTAGCACTTTAATGTGGGGCTCTGAGCCAGCTCTCTTGAAACCTTGCAGGTGTGGAGAGATGTGGTCTGTGGGCAGAGATGCATGCTGGCTACAGCTGTTCCTGCTGGTACTCCAACCTCCTCAACCTTGGGGGAGGACAGAGGATTGTAGGCTCTCAGCAGGAAAGTGTGACAGGACTAAGGACTACAGGAAACCCCACAGGCCCAGGCAAGTCAAAAAACAGAGGGAGGAAAGAGGGCTTGGGACCTGGTCCAGCCGCAAGCCAGGCATAGCTTAGGGCCACACAGCCATCAGCAGCAGCATAGCTGCCTTCAGGCAGAGCATGAGTACCTCAGGGTCACAGCTATCACCACTGGGCCTCCTACAGGACAACGTATGAAAGTAATGCTGGTTTCACAACTGGTTTGCCCTGCTTTTTTACTACCATGGCCAGCGGGCAAAACTTTTAAAAACAACAGGAAAAGGGTGACTGTCTTCTCCTTTAGAATTTCAGTTGAAACCCCATGTCCAAACTCTGCTCCTCCAAAAATGGGCATGACTGTCTGAGTCAAACTGCAGGCCACTTTTGGCTCTGGATGCCTCTCAAGGAAGGGAGCTGAGTTAAAAGATCTGTGTCTCTCAACTACAAGGCTCTTGAGACTTTAATGTAAGTCTATCTTAAAAATAATAAAGCAAAGGCTTTGTTTTCAGGTGGAAAACAGAAGAGGCTGCTGGAACTGAAGCACTATATCTATTCTGCATGTGATCATAAGGTAAAGAGAACCACATGCCTCTCCCAGAGCAAACAGCCCCACCATGGAATGCAAAGAGGCAGCACATGGTGATTACAGCAGGCTGGAGATAGCACAAGAGACCCTGGTGCAGGGTTGCAAGGGAACACAGAACTGAACCCACCATGATGCAGCATGACCTGTCTCTGAAACGTGAATTGTATGATCTGAACCAAGATGCAGCTAAGAGGGCTTTGGAAGTGACTAAGTAGTGACTTTGAGAAGCAGAGGGTGAGTCCCAAGCATGGCACACCAAGTCTTCAGTGGTCGTAGCCCATGTCAGTTGATGTGGCAAGAGGGGCACAGGCTGAGATTGATCACACTGTGATTTCTCCAACAGTTGGTGTCACATCAACTGTTTATTGTTTGCTCCAGCCAGAAACGAAGTCAAGGGGCAGATTCCTTGGATTTCTGCAATACTGAGCTCATAAACATAATAAAACACTTATAAAAATAAACCTGCCAAACAAAAATGTGCAGGAAGCTCTGATGTTAGCTGCTGGTAGCACACTCTAGCCACGAGCAGGCTTGGCAGAGGGACAGGTCCGAGGCTGTGGGATGCAAATGGCATCAGGCTCTCAGAGTGGCAGCACTCCCTCTCCCTCACACACATGCTACATAGCAACTGCATGCACATACGCATCCATACAGCACTGTCTTTTCTACTACTCCCACGAGACCAGCAGGCAATCCACATGGGCACATCTGCTACTCAGAGCCCCAGACAAGAGGGTGGGCTGCATCCCAGCTGAGCAGTTCCCTTGGGGTCAAACTCCTCTCTGTGGAAATGTCTTATGTCAGAGACACCACTTAGAAATGGCTTTTCCTATAGAACTCAGCCTCACATCACCAAGTTCCAAAAAAGAAAGCGAAAGGCTGGGGAGGAGCAAGGAAAACTGTGCAGCAACCATCAGAGGTCACAGTACACAAGAGGTTCTGCTGGTCCTCAGGTAGCTCTAAGAGGTCATCCCAAGGAAAGTGTTTAGGGCTGGAGATTTAGCTCAGTAGTGTAAGCACCTATCTGGCAAGCAGGACGTCATGAATTCAATCCCCGATACCAAAAAAACAAAAACAAAAACTAAGTAAAGCATTTAAAACAATACACTCATCTGCATGTGCATATTCCACCCCCTAAACACACACACACACACACACACACACACACACACACACACACACACTGTAGTACTGGAAGATATACTTGTGTGAAAGCTTACTATGGAATATGCAGGAATTTCTTGTTTCCTATTGTTAAACACAGCCATGATTAAAAGTTAAGGTATACAAACTCACCATTAAATATATTGTATTAAAAACAAAAGCAATATATTTCACATCTAATAAGGATGAATACTCTTTCTAAGAAATGGAAAATAATAAGCACTGGCAAGAATGTGGAGAGACCAGAATGCTGGCCAGGGCTGGCAGGAATGTGGAATGGTGTGAACTGGGTAGAAACAGTCAGATGTACAACTGCCATGTGATCTAGCAATTCCACTGCAAGGCATGTACCCCAAAGCATGGAAGTAGGGCCTCAAACCAACACTTATGTACCCATATTCATGGCTGCATTACTCTCAACTGGTCCAAAGTGAAAAGAATCCAGATGTCCACTGCTAGGTAAGTAGATAAATGAGATATGCTCTATCCCTGCAATGGAATATAATTCAGGCTGAGAAAGAAATTTTCATTCTGACACATGCTACAATGTGATAGATGAGGAAGACATTAGGCTTCGTGAAATGAACTAGAAGCTCGGACACATGCTGTATGATTCCACTGAAACGAAGTACCTACAGTAGGCGTAATCGTGAGAGGCGAAGCACAAACTGCCAAAGATGAGGACGGGTTCTTATTGTTTCAACATGTACAGAGTTCTACTGTTTAATGGATGTAGAGCTTCATTTTAAAATAATAAAAACATCCTGGAATAGATGGAGGTGATAGATGCTTAACACTGTGAATACATTAAACGCCACTGTATACTTAAAAATGGTTAAAATAATAAATTTTATGTTTTATATATTTTAATCACAAAAGCCATGAAAAGATATGAATGAACCTTAAGTGCAAAGCCAGTCTGAAAAGCCTACAGACTGCCTAATTCCAGTTGTACTCTGGAAAAGGCAAAACTGCAACAGCAGGAGAAAGACCAGTGAGTGCTGAGGCTAAGAGAAAGGAGGGGCGACTGGTGCAGGATGAGAGAAAGGAGGGGCGACTGGTGCAGGATGAGAGAAAGGAGGGGCGACTTGCGTACATATTCCTCGCAACTATACCACGAATCTACTCCATGATCTACACCACAATGGTGAAACCAGACCAGAAGTGAATCTGACGTCAAGCAGGGTCTCTGGCTGACAATAGCAGCATCAGCGCAGGTTCACTTAATAAAGTCACCACTGTGGTCTGTGGTCTGATGGTGAAGGTGGAGTATATATGTGGGGGTATGCTTGGGGGAGGAGTTTGTGGGATCACTGTACATTTTGTCCAGTTTTGCTGGGAAACTAAAACTGCTCTAAAAAAAATACTGTTTAAAGTGTGCCCCTTAGGGCCTGGGATTTAGCTCAGTGGCATAAGTGCCTGTCTGGCAAGTGTGATGTTGTAAATTTGATCCCCGGTACCAAAAAAAAAAAAAAGTGTGCCCCTTCTATAAAAGGTTATTCTCAAACTCATTACCTGTTTAGCATCTTTCCCCACTGGCTATGTACCTGCCAGGTGGGAGCAGCAGTAACACTTGCTACTGGCCACCCTGCCCATCAGCCCCATCCGTCTTCCATAGGTGCCACCAACGCATAAGTGCCAGCCAGAGACCAGGGTCAGCCGCCACCATCCCAAACCAGCAGCAAAACATCTACTAGCACGTCATAGGCAGAATCAAATATACTAACATCCACCGCACACTACAACCAATGTGACATCTTGTCATTAAAACCGAAAAGGAATTTGGTAACACAGCTTTTGAAAACATCCAGTCACAAACACTCATTAATCATAGATTATGATTTCTCTGTAAAAGTCATGACTATTGCAAAATCGTTCTAAAACGAGAAACTCAACTTCAAATTCATTTCAGATGTGGTGAAAGTTTATAAATATTAACATTTCTTCCACATGAAGTTGATAAAAGATTAGGCATTGGTACACTGGTCCTAAAGTCTTTCCTACTTTAGGACCAGTGTACCATTGGGATACTGGTGTGTGCACAGGACAGAACTGTGGAGGGCACCATTTGTGCTGGAGGCCACTCAGGCCCCCACAAGCTATGCTAAGAAAGGTGTCCAGCTAGGGCAGTCAGCTTCCCATGGCCAGCAGACAGCCCCTTCTCCCCACAGGACCAACCCCTCACAGGGAAAGATGCCAGGACCTCAGGATCCTGTGGCGCTGGGCTCATGCTACAGCTGGTTCCAGCAGCTGACTCAGGACTCAGAGCCCAGCCAGGGCTCTGCTACAAGTTAGAACCACCAAGGGTGCTGTCTTCCTAAGCAGAATCTGTGGGTCCCACTGGCTTAGTTAAAAACAACACACATAGGAGCTGGGGTGTAGCTCTCGTGCCCAACATGTGCAAGGTCCTGGGATCTGTTTTCAGCATCACTTTAAAACTTCCCTAAGGGATTGTTTCTGATGCCACTGTCTTAGTGAGGACCCTCATACAGGCCATATAACAGACAATGGCCCTTAGCAAATCCTGCTGGTTGGTCTCGCCATCCTCAATAACAACTCCCATGAAAAGTCCCTGTTTCAGGTGACTCTGACAATGGCCCACAGTTCCCAGGCCAGGTCTTGCCCTCCCCACACAGAGGCCATCAGACTCACTGCTCTGACACAGAGAGTCAACAGAGTCAACTGCTACCCAGGGCAGATGAGAAGCCTCCATGCTGTAAGGCACTGGCATCACAGGAATCCCACTGAAAGGCTTCTTTGTTCTTCTTGTCACTGCTTCTAATAACAATGTTTCACACTACAGGAGCTACCTTGCTATCAACAGTAAACACTCTCATCAGGCGGGGAGCAGAACAGAGTATACAGTTTGCTAAATACTACCTCCTACTAGGAGTGCCTTGTTTCTAAAAGTCAGAATGACAGCTATTAAAGTCTCCAGAAATAGATTACATTTTCTTGGGTGATTCAGAAGCAGTGTCTGTAACTCCACAGCTGCTCCCTGAAACCATGAGTATTCATAGACCCCTGAAGTCCAAAGGTCAGGGGAGTTGATAAACAGTTCAATCTTGGCCTAAGCTGAGAAATGCTAAAAGCTAGAGAGAGAACACTGGCATAGCAGAGCCTGTGGAGAAGGGATAGAAAGCCTCTGATGCTGACAGACACCTCTGTGTGGTAATGGTGTATGGTACACCCAGGTGAGGTAGGTTTTTACTGGTGAGCTGTCTGTACCTCAAAGACCCAGAGTCTTCAGGCCACTTCAGTACAAAGCATCAGTACAGAGTGATATACAGTGCCCTGCACTTGTCAATCAACTGAGACCAGGGCACAGTCCATTGGTAATTTCCAGTCTCCAGCCGGGCATGGTGGTTCACGCCTGTAATCCCAGCACTCGGGAGGCTGAGGCAGGAGGATTGTTGCGAGTTCGAGACCAGCCTAGGCTACAAAGTGAGCTCAAGGCCAGCCTGAACTGCATAGTGAGACTCTGTCTCAAAAAGACAAAAAAAAAAAAAAATCCAATCTCCATATTAAAGATGGGAGTGAAACTATCATGTGTTTGAACTGAAAACTTTTGTTTACACAGAAACCTGCACACGGATGTTCAGAGCAGCTTTATTCATACTTGCCCAAATTTGGAAGTAACCAAATTGTCCTTCAACAGGTGAATGGATAAACCAACTGTGCTACATCAAGACAATAGAGTATTAGTGCTAAAAAGCAAGGATCCATCAAGCCATGAAAAGATACCACAGGACCTTAAACGCACATTACCAGGTACAAGCAGGCTAACAGAAAAGGCTACCTGCTGCACAGTTCCTGCTGTCCAAAGGTACAACATTCTGGAAAAGGCAAAACTGTGGAGACTGAGATCAGTGGTCAGTGGGGGTGAACAGAAACTTGGAGAGTCCCCAGGGCACTAAAATTACTCTGCAAGATGCACTTTGGGGGACCGTGGTATCCCATGTTCATCAAGGCCCATAGAGTGTGTGCTGCCAACAGCAAACTCTACTGAGAATTCCTGACTTTGGGTGATAACGAGGTGTTCATGTAGGCTGATGGGCCACAATGACTGAGGGGGTCCTGACAGTGGTGAGACTATGTGAGGGGGTTGGGTTGGAGGTACTGGAACTCTGTACCTCCCACTCAATTTTGTTAAGAACCTGAAACTACTCTAAAGAAATAAATCTGTTTAACAGAGAAGGATGGTTAAAATGTGGTTTTTTTGTTTGTTTGTTTATTTTTAACCAACTGCCTGTTCCTAGGAACTATTTACATACTATGGAACTGTGCCTTTCATTTTGGCTTGGGATATATTTAACTCTGCTGAGATGGGGGGTTTCCATAACCGGAAGCACAAATATGCAGCTCCCAGACAGAAAGCAGTTATAACTTAACTGTGAGCACATTCCACTGTGGATACAGATTGAGAGATTCAGCAGAAGCAGAACTAGGGCCACTCACCATGACAATCGGACTAGGGAACACAGTGGGTGGAGGAAATTGGAAGGCAAGGAACAGAAAATAGGCAGGAAGTCTAAGCAGACAGATCTGGTGGGCAGTCATTCATTTATTTATTTTGAAGAAATGGCTATTTTTCCCAGTATATAATATATATATATATATATATATATATATATATATATATAGCTCAGGGTGTGAATGTGATTCCTGTCCATTAAAAAATGATTTCAAACCTGCCCTCAAGCTTCCTGCCTTCTCATCCTGCATGGTTGTGAACAAGTCATTTCAAAACTAGTTCCCTGGCTGCCACTGAGCCACACTCCCATGGGTACTAGTAGGCAGTGATGCCTGGGAAGGGGAGGCCATATGGTCACCCCATCAGATCCCAGGCTCCAGGGAGTAGCCAACTGGGGTAAAGAACCCTAGATCTCCATCTGTAGAAGGCCATTTGGAAGGCTCTCCTTGAATGTAGAACAATTACTTCCACATTAGTTAAACCAAGCCCTATCTCCATGTGAGCTAGTTAAGCTATTTCCTTCTCCCTACAACTGGCTCTAAGCAGTGTAAATAGGGCTAGCTGAGGTACTGATGTATATAATCTTTGAAGCCAGCCAACAGTTTAGTGTCTCTCTGTAATGCTACCCTAATTGAGTTATGCAGATTGGTCTTTCTGCACACCCTTCTCTCTGCATACTGCGAGGTACTGTCCAGCCTCCTAGATAAGCCTAGCTCACAGACTCACATAATTTCAGCCATTCTCACAGTCACTCATCCTTAGCCACTCCCTTCTTCAGTAGTTAATAAATTCAAGATGAGGTGCGGGGGGCAAGGCCTTTGTTCTGTGAATCCTCACGTGGACCACACTCAGGACCCCTAGGCTGCCCATAATTATAATATGTCTTAGTGTCTATATTCTCACCATGGGTTGCACTGGAGGTGGTAGATCAGAATTAAATCCCCTGGACTCCAATAATGTTTCAATGGGATTACAAATATAAACTTTCTGGACTGCAACAAAGATGAAAAAGGAATTTCAATATTAGGATTACAATATCCATCCAAGGAGAAGCTTGTGGGACCAGCCCAAGGTTGCCCTCAGCCACCCCCCGTGCAGCCTGTGGAAGTGGATGAGGCCACATCTCAATGCCTGCCCAGCAGTTGAGCACTGAGCAGCAGGCAGAGGGACACAAGAACCCATATCCACCCTCTCATCCTTTCTACAATACACAGATATGCCAGACAGAGAGAATCATAATTCAAACATTTCACCTTCCTTAAAAAACAAGTCCAACTAACTGAGAAAGCAACTTTCAAATTAGTACTTTTGTTTGTTCCAAAGGAGAAAAAAAGAAAAGTATGAGCTGTGACAGTGGGAAAGGAAGTGGAGACCTCAACCTGTCCCAAGTCTTACATCCAGAGTCCACACAGCAAGCCAAACTCAAACCCAATACAGGACAGGAAGAGGAGGCCCCACTTGTCCCAGGACCATGCAGCAACTCAAACCTAACAGACTTAAAACTTGAGAAGAGTTCTGGACAAATCTTTTCAACTGTTCTAGAACACTGCTTCAGCATATGTGAAATGTTTAACAACACTGTACTGGTGCAACTTTTTATTTTTTAATGCAACTTTTAAAATAAATTAATTTATTTAAAAAACCTAGAGAACTAGGCTGGCTAGCACCCAGGCCCTCAGGAGTCTGGACCTGGAGTGGGGTGGGGTCTTTTGCAGGTAGCCCTGGAGCTACTGGATGCAGCAGCTCAGCAAGGCTTGCTGAACACAGCTACTCCACAACCGTGGTAGCTGCAGGGTAAGAAAGTAACCATGCCTTTAAAAAATCTATGGCAGTGCAGCAGGTTTCTGGGAATCCAAGATCCCTAACCCCAGAGGAGTAAGAGAGCAACTAACAGGGCTCCAGGCACCTGTAGGAACAGGATGTGGGCCCAAGGGCAGCAGCTGGTAATGCAAAGCTGTTGATGAGGGGATGGAGCTGCCTGGCTCCTGAGTCTCAGAACTCCATGTTCTACAGCATGCAAAAACCAGATTGCATCCTGGGCTGGCATATACTACTCCTGCCAGCTCTACCCGCTTCTGGATCAGTGAGGCAGGCAAGCAGAGCCACACCAACAGGATACGCTCACTGGCTGCCCAAGTGTCCTGGTCACCTGTTCAGGGCTTGTCTGCAACCAAGAATGTAGCAGAGTGTGGAATCCTGTAACTCTCAACAGGGTACTCAGAGCTGCTGGATGGATGGCAAGGAGTCTGGGGGGGGGGGAGCGGGGAATGGTAACACATTCCTAAAGAGTCAAAGATTTTTTTCTATATGATAACAGGAAGCAGCAATATAAGCATATGAGGATGTTCCTAAACTCTTGTAAAACAAAAAGCTTCCATCTTGAAAACTACACTTTGGAGGAAGAACAGAACCATTAAAAACCAGGGAACAATCATCTTCGTTAGTATAGTGGTGCGTATCCCTGCCTGTCACGCGGGAGATGAGGGTTCTATTCCCCGACCAGGAGACTAGAGTATCTTATTGGGGCTGGGGATTTAGCTTAGTGGCTTAAGCGCCTGCCTGGCAAGCATAAGGTCGTGAATTCGATCCCCAGTACCAAAAAAAAAACAAAAAAAAAAAAACAGGGAACATGTTAGACTGTTACAACAAACATGCCATCATATGCTTATGAAATCCAAACCAAAGGCAAGTCCTCAGGGTCTGTGCCTGCTCCAAGCCAGGCCCTGTGAGCCACTGGTTCCATCCCACCCCCACAAAGGGAAAAGTACCCTGTAGAAGGCAGCACACTGTTGTGGGTACATCACAACCAGAACGCTGGGCTCCAAGGACTCTGCTTTGCTGCTGCAAACATCCTTAACAGTTGCTCCAGGTCCCCCCACAAAGAAAGTCTTGGAGTGACACTGGGTGAGGGGAAGACAACTAGTTTGGGTGAAGCTGCACTTTTGTGCATTTATACTGAGATCAGAAGTCCATGTGGTGGGACAGTTAAAGGTGCTGGTGAATACCATAGCAGTTCAAACATCCTAAGCGAAGATCCTTCTCATTTCTAAGAAACAGTCCATCAGAAACAACTTGCTCAATCAATTCCTAAGGAAGTAAGAAAACACCCTTCATGCCTTCAATACAAAGGGAGCTACCTCCTCCAGAGATCCAAGTTATGTCATGAAAGGAGACCTAAATCCAGCCAGGTCTTCCTACTCCACAGAGAGCAAGGATGAAAACACACACACACACACACATACACACACACACACACATACACACACACACACACACACCATGGTGCTGCAACTGTCTTATGTCAGGCAAACTCAGTGCCTGAACTGAGCCCGACCCCACCCAGTGCTACCATCACACAGTAGGTTCCTGTTTGCTCCTGTAACGTGTACAAATGAGTAGAATTGAGCCTATCCAACTTGTGGTTAATGGGCTGCTTACCTTCTTTGTGTGTGGGGGGGTATATGTTACAATAACAAGTATTAAAATATAAAGCAAGTTGTTACTTATTTACATTACATATTTTATATATGGCCTAAGACAATTCCTATTCACTCAATATGGCCCACAAAAGCCAAAAGGTTAAACTCCCACTGGCTCGATGATGTTTACTACATAGTTGGAATGATCTAACTTAAAATACTCCTGTGTGAGCTGGGCATAGTGGTGCACCCTGTAGTCCTAACTACTCAAAAGGCTGAAGCAGGAGGATCACTTAAGTCCTAGAGTTCTGGGCTGCAGTGCACGATGCCAATTAGGTGTCTGCACTAAGTTTGGTATCAATACGGTGACCACCAGATTGCCTAAGGAGGGGTGAACCAGCCCAAGTTGGAAACAGAGCAGGTCAAAATACTGCTATGCGTGACACAAAAATATTACTGGCAATACAGGAGGTATTTTTTTTAAAAAAGGTAGCACCCTTCAGGGTAGCTGAATGGGCTGTGGAAGCCCTGAGACCATGTTAGAAGACAGATCAAGTGGGAAGAGACAGCATGGAGGGCCCTACTCAGTCTAGTTTAGGGTCTTCTTTACTCAATCCTGGGGCCATCTATTCAAGTCAGCCTGAGCAGCATCCTAACCGGGGGTCTCTCCCTACCCAGCCCTTACCTACCATCGCTTGTGCCCAGGAGCTGGTCCTCCTCCAAGAAGGGTTTTCTGGAGGGCAACAACGAGACCATAGACTTCACTCCACTGCCAACCTCTCACTCAGTCTGATGGAATTAAAATTCCCCAGTGCCATTACACCACAGTCATCGCAGGCAAAAATGCCTCCCTGGGCAATGTAGATACAATCCAGGTGCTGTATGCCCCTCTGCCATCAGTGCTGAAGATGGTCAGAAGTATTCTAGGGCCTGATCTCAGGCCAATTTTGCAAAGGTGAGATTCAACTCTCAAAAACAGGTCTGGCTGTTCCTGGAATGGAATGTGGTTGCCACCACACGTTTTACTTGTTTTTAAATTACACTGGGTCTGAAAATGGAGAAACAGCCCAGTCTGGCACGGGATTAGGAATTACAGTAAATACTTGGCCACATCTTTCCTTGTTGGTAATCATGGCCTCCAATGTGACCTAGCTTTTTAATGATGTGCAGACATACCACTACTTCCAGCTGGATACACAGACAGGTCAGTGACAGTCACTTTCCAACACGTGTAAGTGCCTACAGGTTCACTTCCTGTAGGCTTTATTAATTCATGATTCTTCCATGAGGAACTGACTGCTCTGTCACTGCCCAAACCTGAGCAAAAACACCATCCATGTCCTCACAGATGTGCTTATTTCACACTAAAGATGTTCCAGCTCTAGGAATACCATTTAAAACCTACATTTTCATCTCTCTAGTGTACCACACCCTTCTTTTTCCTGGCAAAGCCCCTTAAGTTTAAAGTCCAAAAGAAAATTTTCTTTTGATTCCACCAAGAATAAGGCAAAGTTGGCAACACAGTTCCGTTCTTCCACACTTCCAAGACATTCAAGTAGGCTTATGACCACAAACGTTTTGAATTAGTGTATGTCTCCATATCCCCAGCCTGAAAATCTGATTTAAATCTCATTCTTTAACTTGAATTCCTTCCACATGCACAACTTCCTCGGAAAACGCCCAGGCTCCTCCTCCTGGAGCCTAACAGGGGCCTGGACTGGGAGTGGATCTTACTTCCACATTTCAGCCACAGGGTATATTCCTAGGGCACCAAACCAGTTCCAGGGGCCTTCGTGACTGAGTGCTGAACTGCTTAAGGCACTTTCACATTCCCCCTCCATAGCGATGGTCCCTCTACGAGTCGGCGCCCTCCCCAGGAGCAGTAGCTCGATGGAGCACTTAAACTTCGCCCCTCTCAAGTTTTTCAGTATTCGCCACAGGAATCCCCAGGTCAGTGTATACGCTGCACACCGAGTTTACGGCGGACTCTTCTCAGGGCAGTGGGAGTCGCCCCTTCACCCTGGAAGGCACTTCCTCTCTCCGGGATCCCGCCTGGCCATTTCACTTTCCCGGAGCTCCTTACAAACACTAACACACCAGGTGCTGAATGCCTCGCGGCAGGCACCGGTGGTACCATCTGCCTTCACAGGGCGGAAACTGAGGCTCATCCATGGGCATACAGAGGTGAAGGGGCAAAGCTGGACCAGAACCCGGGTCGGACGCTCTAGAATTCCGTTCGGTCTGCACGGCCCCGCGCCCTCGCCGCTCCCTCCCCTCCCGGACCCTCCCAGCCCCCCCGCGCCCACCTCGTCGCCGAAGCGCACCAGCTTCTGGCCCGTGGGCCCGCGCAGGCCAGGGAACTGTCCGGAGTCCCCCGGGTCTCCTGAATCCGAGGGTGCTGAGGCGCGCGGCCCCACCAAGCAGCGGTCGATGATCTCGTCCTGCTGAGCAGGCGGCAGCCGCGCCCACTCGGGCCCGTACTTCTCGCGGATCTTCTCCTTGTCCTGCATGATCTTTCTGGCCATGGGGCTCAGAGACGAGAAGTAGGTGAAGCGCTTCCGCTCCCGCTCGTCCAGCGGACGGTTCGCGCTCATGACCGCGGAGCGCGAGGCCGCGATCGCCGCCGCCATGGACGCCATGCCCGGCCCGTCAGAGCACCGCCCCCGCCCCCGCCCCGTCGGCTTACCAGTCCCCACCTCCGTCCCCGCCTCCGTCCCCGCCCCCGCCGCGTGCCTGGAGACCCGCCCCATCCCTCTGCCAATCAACGCACGCCCCGCGCCTCCGGCTCCGCCTCACAGCCGGGGTCAGAACCTCTGCCCCTCCCCGAACCCGCCTCCACCCAGAGCACCTTCGGCCGGCGCCCCGCCCTCTACCTGCAAGCTCTGTCTCGAACCTCTCCCCAGAGCTGCCACCTAGGCCACGCCCCCTTCTTCTTAGGACCACGCCCCCCTCGGCACCGGCACCGCCTCTCATCTCCAGGTCTCGCCTCTCGCCCCACCCTCCTTTCCTCGAGGCCCGGTTGTGTCCCCTAGTGTTGGGCGGTTCGTCGCCCCTCTGCAGGCTCCTGCGGCCTGGCGAATCCCTAAGTCCGCGCGCAGCTGTCGGACAAGGCTGCTTTGGTGACTGCCCCCCGGCGACCGCCATGACGCCACGTGGTCACGTTGACAAAGGAAACTTCTCTGCCCGCATGCCTGGCGCCGCTGGCGTCCCGCAGCCCCGCTCCTCCCCGCTGCTCAGCAGGTGTTCTCCGAGGGGTTCGAGACGCTGACCCGCTCGGGCGGACACCGGGCTACCGGGGAGGCAGGACTCGCCTCCAAGGACAGTGAGTCGCCCCTCTGAAAGGCTGAAGGAGGCCAGGAAGCCTAGGCGCTTCCTTCCGCGGGTGCGCAAGGCTCTGCGCTCCCCAACGCTTGCCTTTAAAAGCAAGCTGCAGATGTTCACTGCGTTTTAGGAATATATTTTTACCCATCTCGTTATTAAAGAGGGATTAGAGGGAGAGAAGGCCGACTCAGATCAGTGTGCTGAGCCTAACATAGCATCTGCTTAAATGGAGAATAACAATACTAAAAAATAAAACTTCCAAAAATGGCAAGGCTGATTCTGGAATCTCAGATATCACAAGAACTCTGAGCAGCTCGGTCTTTGCAAAGTGGACAGGCGAAAAGTTTTCACAGGCAGAGGAGCCTCTACCAGACAGGGGGCCCAAGCTTGTAAAATGTCTTTCTTACAGGACACAATATTAAAGTTACACCAAAAGCAGCTTTTAACAAGGCTGTGACATGTCTCAGGTGAGAAGTAAGTATCCACTCCAAAATTTTCCTCTCAACTATTGCTTCAGGTATTTGCCTCTGAAATAACACTTGCATAATTCCAAACACAAACAAATAATTTGCAAGCCCCTGTTCTAAACTTGAGAGACTTTAATGTCTTCCCAGCCAGAATTCCAAAAATGTTTTTGGAATGTCAACAGGCTCTACAAGGACATTATTAGCATGATCTATTGAAGCAATGGGAAGTAGCTGCTGTTATTTATCTAACACCCTGAGCAGTACAGGATGCATGCTTATTTATGAAGCCTCATCTTGGGAAGTTGAGTTTTGGGTATTATTCTTCCCTATTTAAATTGATGGTGGGTAGGCTCAGTACACTTAAGTGAACTGCAGAACCCCCTCATCCCTGTTTAATAACATGGGTGGTGCATAAAGATGTATTCCTGAGATTTGATGGACATCTGGGATCTTGCTCTGAAATTCACATTGGAAGGATTCTTTGGCATTAAAAAGTTGACCTCCTGCTGTTTTCAAAGCAGTTGCAAAAATAAATGTTGCTTCCCAAAAGAACACAACTCATTAAATGTTTGGGATAAAATATAATTTACTACCAAAGAAGTTTTCAAAATAATGTAAGTCTGACATTAGTCAAAGTATGAAGTCTATGGGCCAGAAGATAAAATGTAACTGAAAGGAACTTTGTTCCAGATTATAAGAAGAAACTCAGGGCATTCATTGGCTGTGACAGAGGCATTGGCTGAAATTAGAAGCATTTTATATACAGGGGTCTGTATCTGCATATACTTGGGATAGCCAAGTCTTTTTTTTTTTTTTTTTTTTGGTACCGGGTATCAAACTCACGATCTTGTGCTTGCAAGGCAAGCACTTAGGCCACTGAGCTAAATCCCCAGCCAGCTGCCAAATCTTAAATATGTAATATGAGGCAATGGTCTGAATATCTGTGCTTCCCCAACCCAAACTGATAAGGTAACTCCTAACTCTCAAGGTCATGATATCAGGAGGCAGAGTCTTTCTGAAGGCAATTAAGCATAAGGGCAAAACCAGGATGAATGGTTAGTACCCTTATGAAAGAGACATAGGGAAGTCCCTTGCCCCTTCTACCATCTGGGGACACAGTGAGATGGCATTCCCTATGAATAAGAAAACAGACCCTCACCAGACACCACATCTGCTGGTGCTTTGGCCTGGGACTTCCAGCCTCCGGAGCTGTGAAGAACAAATCTTTGTCATTTCTAAGCACCCAGTTTATGTTTTATTACTACAGTGCAAATAGACTAAGACATAAGGTAAAATACTGGGGCAGCTCTCTGCTGAACACCTGTCTCATCTGCTCCACTTGCTACAATATAGCACCAGATTCAGGGGCTCTCAGAACAGCAGGTGTCTCTGGAGGTTCTGGAGGCTGCTGACCCAAGATCAGGTGCTACCATGGTCAAATTCTGCTGAGGTTCTGCTGAGAGAACTCTCCTGGGTTGCACATTGCTGACTCTCCTCGTACCCACAAATGGCAGAAAGAAAAAGAAGCAAGCTCTCTCCTGATTCAGAAGGGTGCTAATCTTGCTTGTAAGAGCTTCAAACTTTGACCTCATCTAATCCTAATATCATCTCTGAGGCCTCACCTTCTAATACTGCCAGATTGGGGTATATATGTTGAACATCTCAACTTTGGGAAACAAAAACAAATCCCCTTTAAAACCACATCTTCTTAAGCCAATGTCTTATTTACTTTTCTCATTGCTGAGACAAGTTCAGCTCACAGTTTATAGAGATTTCAGTCCATAGTTAGCGGTTTTCTAGGCACAGCAACATGGCAAAGGAACATTATGGAGGAGAAACAGTTCATGATTAGGCAGGCAGAAAGAAGGCAGGAGCAAAGCAAACATCCCTTTTCCTTTATCCTATGCAGGCTACAAGCTTTTTTGATAGTGCCACCCACACCCAGGGTGGGTTTTCCCATTATCCATACCAGAACTATGCTAATTCCAATCAGAGAACTAACTTAGTTATAACACACTCTTAATTGCAGTATTCCACACCTTAAATCCAGCCAGCACCCCAAATCCCCACCTATGAGCGCATGAGACTTTGGGGGGACATCTAAACACAAGCCATAACAAGGCAGAATTTGGATGCATGTACCTGCCTTGCACTTTTCTTGAAGAAGAAGAAAAAAAAAAAGACCGCCAGTTCTGTTCACAGAAGAAGCAGACAGGCAAGTCATCCTTGGCTCCCTAAAATGGTTGGACACCAGTGGCTTACAGAAGTATTTGCTGCTTCTTTCTTTCTTTCTTTCTTTCTTTCTTTCTTTCTTTTTTTTTTTTTTTGGTACCGGGGATTAAACTCATGACCTCACACTTGCCAGGCAGGCACTTATGCCACTGAGCTAAACTGCCCGGCTACTGAGCTAAATCCCCGGCTTGCTGCTTTATATGCAGTGCCATGAGGATAGGACAGAGAACAGAGTCAATGTCGTGGATCTCCTGGTGGTGATGGTTGGTATTCAGCAACTTTCCGTAAGCCAGGGCTGCTTTTTTAGTCTGGCTAAGTAACCATAACTTTTCATAGGTGTTATTACCTCTTGGCATGTTCTTCTTAGATATTAGGGAGACTGGCAAGAATGCCTTACCTAGAGATTGAACACTTCTGGAGCTCTTTCTTTGCAAGTGTCATTTCAATTGTTGCTTTTGGGTATTCTGGAGTCCCTACCAGGATCAAGCCTACACTACAGGAGAACTTTGTGTGTCTTGCTTCTTGCTGAAAATAACAATGTTTGATTTCAAGTAAGGGCTCAGTGGTACTTGATAAATGAATCATGAATGAATGCTTGGAATGCTTCTTTTTACAGAGAAGGGAACAGATAAGGCATCAAGGGGCTTTTCAGAAGTAGCTGGATTTAAAGCGTGTGATGCTGGGACTAAGGATGTGTAATTACTAAATTAATCCACTGATTGGTTTGGCATAATTCTGGCTGTGGATATAGGAAGGACCGCCCTGGCTGTGAGTGCTGCCTTGAGGGCATGTAGACTGAGTAGATTGAAAGGGACAGAAGAAAGCTGTCATTGCTTGCTGCTTCTTTGCTACTTTGCAGCTTTGCTGCCTTCTGCCTGCCTTACCATAGACTGTTTCTCCTCTGCAATGTCTTCTGCCATGCCACCCTGCCTGAAAGCCAGAAAACTGTGAACTGAAACCTCTACAAACTATGAGATACAATAAACCTCTCTTTCTTTAACTCTGGGTTCTGGGTATTTTGTCTCAGCCATGAGAAAAGTAACCAAGACAATCATTTACTCACTTCTAAGAGTGCCTACATCATTCACTTCCCTCTGCTATTAAAAATCTTTTAAGTTTTTTTGTTGTGGTGATGGTGGTTTTTGTTTTGTTTTGTGTTGTTTTGTTTGATACTGTGGGCTGAACCCAGGCCTTCACAATGGGATATGTCCTGATGTGTGTGTGTGTGTGTGTGTGTGTGTTACATTCTTGCTAAGTTACTAAATTGCCCAGGAACTTCTGATCATCCTGCTTGTGCCATAAGCTCCTAAATCTCACTGGTTCCCAGTAACACTTTTCATCTTTGGATGTCTTGTACACTGAATACCTTTTCTCCTGCTCATCTGTGGCAGCAAGATCAATGACCAGACCTTCAGGGGTGGGAAGGCCCTCCCCTCTCATATATTACAGGGACCACTGGGCCTCACATGAGCTTTAGTTTTTCCATCAGTTAGACATTTTTACATTAGTTAGATGTTGTGTCTATGTTTTATTGAGAAACTTGGCTATCAAAGAACTTAGTAACATTTGATTCCTCTTTCCCACAGGTTGACTAGTGGAAACCATTCAGGACTAAGAACAAGAGGATACAGATAATAGTGTAGCTTCTGGTGACCAGAGCCAAGCTTCTCATACTTGTGCATGGCACAGTGTCCTTATTAGAACAGGAACTTGGGCTCACCTGACAGTCTCTGATGTGGTAAATCTCCACTGGAAATAAGAACTTGCATTCCATTAAATTCCCAGATGCTGTTGGTCTACTGATCCAGGAACCACATTTTGAGAACCAGACTTATGAATGCATGGCCTTACTCTCTGTCACATGACTCTTAGAGAAGCCCCAAGACCTGAGCCACTAGCAATCCATAAGAACAGACAGGAGGCCTGAAAAAAATATTTGCCCTCCACTGCCTCATCAGGAATTGGAGCAATCTGGGGAATCACTGTAAGTACAGGTACATACAACAACACTCAGAGGGCTTCATAGCCTCTAAGTCCCAAGTCCTCACATCTGTTCTGTGTACTGTACCACTGAATCATCCGTTGGTGTCACATCCTTTCATGGCTCAGGAGCCAGTATGATTCTGGGAAGAATGAAGCAGATCCTCTTATCCTTCCTGCTGCTGAGGCCCAGGGTGCCCATCTTCTGTCCACCTTTGCAGAACCTTCTGGGCCTCCTCCCTGGCTCTTCCCTTTTGTGCTGCGTGGGCACTCCTCTCTTCACTATGCCAGTGATATTCAATGCTTCATTCACTAGAAAGTTCCCCTTCAAGGACCAGGAATTTAGCTCAGTGGCTCAAGAGCTTGCCTGGAAGGCGTGAGGTCATGAGTTTGATCCCCAGTAACAAACAAACAAATAAAACAAAAAACAAAGGAAGTTCTTTTTAGACATTTTTACATGTCCTTCAAAGGCAAGACCACATTGGGCATCCTGTGTAGAAACAGAAGCCTGGTGTTTGCTCATGTCCTGGCTCTGCCATTTCCAGCCATGTGACATTATACAAGGTCTTCTGTCCTATCCAGGTTTTCCTGGATGGCAAGGCTGGGGCAAGAATGTGGATGTGGACAATTGATTGATCACTGATGTTCCTTGACTTTCTGTGGGATCACATCCCAGTAAACCCATTAAGAATGGAAAATATATGAAGTGAAAAATGCACTCAACACACCTGATGTACTATACATCCTAGTTTAACCCACTGTGCACGCTCAAGATTGTAGTGATTGGAGCTGTGGGTGCCACTGTTGCCCAGCATAGCATGAGGAACATGCCATGTATTACTAGCCCTGGAAAAGACCAGAACTCAAATTCCAAGTTTACTTTTTATAGGTTGTGTATTGGTTTCAAACCACTGTAGCATAGAAAATCATAAGTCATACCACTGTAAGTCAGGCAATGGAAACTCTTTTCTCTCAGGCTCCCTCCCTGTCTCACTGTTCCTTCTGCTTCTATACTTCCTTTTTTTAATTTTTTGTACCAGGAATCCAATGCACAACTTAGCACTTGGCAGGCAGGCACTTATACCATTGAGCTAAATCCCCAGCCCCATCTGCTCCTCCCAAGACCCTGTCTGAACATATTCTCCCAATTCAGCTCAGCTCAGAAAGTTCTCTCTACCTGACTCATCTTCCAAAGCCCCACACTCTCATCTCCTTGTGTAGCTGCATCCCTGCACTTAACCTAAGGTTGAACTATCGAGTCCTTTTGGTTTTCCCACTGTGCTTATTATGTTGTTTTGCATGGCCATCACTTTACATTATGATTTATGTCTTTTTGCTGAATCAAGTTCAAAACACAGCAATCCAGATGGAAGTGAAAAGAGAGACACAACAAAAAGCAGATGAGTGGGCCCAGGATTTAGTTCAATCGCTTAAGCACCTTCCTGGCAAGCATGAAGTCATGAGTTCTATCCCTGGTACAAAAAAAAAAAAAAGAAAAGAAAAAAAAAGCAGATTGGAAGGAGTAGCTATTAGATCTGCCCATGAGCAGGGCAAGAGAAGAGGGTCAAGTCGAGCCTGAGGATGTGTCTGTACAGCTGCAGAGCTGGAGTGAACTGCAGACAGAGCAGGTAGGAAGGCAACTAGAACCCTTGGTGTCTCTCAGGTCTTCCTGGTGGTGCGGGGAAACCTTGAATTCCCCTGAGACTGGAAACACACTTTCCTAACTCATCTCCTCTTCCACTGATCGCATCTCCAAGACTCCTGGTAAAATCCATCTAAACCTCCTACAGGATGGTCCTCCATGGTCTAACTCTGTGAGCTCACAGGTGCTGGTCAGTGAGGAGAGCAGGAGGTGACTGCTGAGACAGCCAGTCCATGACAGCTACCCACCAAGAACATCCCTCCCCAAATCTGCTGCTTTGCTGTAAACCACGACCAGTTGGTTTGGAACCACAAGGCTGCTGCTGCCTCAGGGAAGTTTCCTCTCTGACTACCCTATCTCAGTTCTACTTATTATGAGAATTATTATCATTCCTAAATTGCAGACCAGTTTTAAATTATGCACTAAATACTAAAGACGTAATTTTGTTTTTTAAAAGAGAAAATAACCCAATAAAAACAAAGATACAGAATTTCAAAAACAAGATGATAGGAAATTGCCAGTGGTTAACATATTGCTATTTTCAAAGTAGTTGCTCAGATTAAAGATATAGCTTTAAAAGAAGTTTTAAAAGCTGACTTCTGAAACACTGACTCTAGGTCAGAACCCCTTTCAGGTCTTGGCTTTGCAAGTAGCATTTAGCTAAAACAATTCAAAGTTTTAAAGAAAAGGCACTGAACTATTTCCTCCAAACTATTGCTAAAAAGAGATACTTCCTCTTCTTAGGTAAACTTTTGTGCATTTATTTATATACATTAATTTTAAAAATTATAAGATATCTGACTCAGGATATAAATGAGTTTTTTCCATTTTGATCTCAATTAATTTTATGGCTTAATTTTTAAAAATAAAGACTGTATTGATTCTAAAAATAGTAAAGTTTGGAAAAGAGAAAATGCATATGTAAAATATAAAATACACTAACATATTATACACACTTCTGGTATTTTCTCCACACACATGTAAATAAAAAATAAATTTATATAATACACGTGTCTCCATACACACATTATATAATAATAAATTTTATATAATAGTTATCTTTGCCAGGTATGATGGCACATGCCTGTACTTTCAGCTCTTTGGGAGGCTGAGGCAAAAAGATAACAAATTTGAGACTAGTGTGGGAATTTAGTAACTGAGACCCTGTCTCAAAATAAAAAACAGGCTGGGGATGTAGCTCAGTACAAAGGCACTGGGTTCAGTCCTCAGAATTGCCAAAAAAAAAAAAAAGTCACTCTGTGCCTTCCCCCCTCCCTCAACAATACTAGAAACATTTTTCTCATTTCTTAAATATCTTGAAACATACAGCTCTGTAAAGCTTCAGACAGTCATAAGTAGGGCTTTTCCAAGATGGCTGGATCTAGGGAGTGTTTACGGTAGATTAGGAATGTGCAAATATGAATTAAGAGGATTAAAACTAAATTAGTCCACTGGATGGTTTAGCACTGTTCTGAGTGTGGCTAATGGGAAGCCCCATCCCGGGTTGGGTGGCACCACCCAAAAATTTGTAGCCTGGGTGGGATAAGAGAAAGGCAGACTTTGCTCTTGCTTGCTACACTGCCTCCTTCCTGCTCTGCCATGAACTGTTTCTCCTCTGGAATGCCTCTCTGCCATGTCACCCTGCTTTGGAGCTAGCAATTATGAACTGAAACTTCTACAAACTGTGAGGTGAAATAAACCTTTTTCTCCATGAACTTGTGGGTGTTCGGGAACGTGTCTCAGCAATGAGAAAAGTAACTAAGATGATAGCCACACAGCATGCTAAAATAAGAAAACTTACAATTTATTTAAATTAGAGGTCTTTTATATGCTGGAAGATCCTTAGGAAAATCTCCTTTTCCTAGTACCACCCATACCCACCTTGCCATGTGACTTGTCTCTTGGGCCAGTCTAAGCTGAGAACTTCCCTGAGAAGCCCAAACTGTGACTGAAAGGCAGGGAAGATGTTTCTGGGTAGCAAGGACTGAAAGAGATGGAGAACCATTGAAAATGCAATTTAAAGGGCAGGAGACACTTGCTAGGCTACAGGGACAACAGAGACAGGTCTGTGTCCTTGTAGGAAACTCTCCTTTCTGCCTATGCTAATGTGAATGGATTTCATTCTCTTGCCACCCAAAGGGGAAGACATTTCTAATGATTTGACCCACGTGGAAAATCTTTCTACAATTTAAGAAAGGTTGCATCCCACTGCAAGTTTCTCAAGTTCTCATGCAGAGGATCTTTTCTGGATGTGGCTGTTGATGGGGAAGAGTCACTGACACTGTGTCTGCCAAAGGAAAAGACATAGGCATATTCATTTTCAAGGCATCCACCAGGCTTAACTTGCATTTACAGAGTGGGTATAAGCTGTAGACAGAGCTGGCATGTGTGGGCACAGGGCCAGAGGACATATGGCATTTTCATTTGGGTAATTTTCTTGACTAATGTGGAACAGAACTGTTCTATCAACTGCACTGATCTACACTCATTGAAAAAGGTGGTACACTTAGGGATGTATTGCCATTACTGAAATGTATTTTAGACACTAAATGTCAAATCCTTACTTTCCAGGAAAGGAAGGGCCAAATAGGCCCCAAAGAAGGTTCCATAGCCACACTCCACCGTGCAGATGCCATCCCTGCATTCTCAGGTTCACAGCTTCCGTAATTTTCTCCACTGGTGCTTTGTCAGCTGTTGCTTCTGATGATTTCAGCCAGCTGTCTGTTTGCTAGCAGGAACTGGACTCTATGCCAAGGCAGAAGTGAATCAAATCCGGCTGGACCAGGCTGCTTCCCTCATGTAGTTTTGAAAGCAGGAGTTTCTACGCAGCTCTTGGTCACTCAGAAATCTGCTGAGTGACACCTGGCATAAAGCACCCATCTTACAAACAGCAAATCTCTTTATTGACTAGTGTTAGTGAGTTGGGCAATCTTTTTTTTCCCCAGGCATCAAGATGGTGTGACTTAGCAAAGTAAAAGCAAGCTCAGACCTAAAGAATGTCAGTGAGGGACCAACTTGGAGCCAGGACTAAGCAGTTCCCCTGGGCTCAGCTGTCCCATCAGCCCTTCATAGGACTTCAGGAGGTCCCACTCTACTACATTTGTGGTTTTCTCTGGAGGCACCTGTGGGTACAGATTAGGCTCTCAACTTGGACAGCCTGGTGCAAACCCCCCAGCTCCATCGTCTACTGGCTGCTTGGTTTAAGGGATGTTTCTTGCATTTCCTACACTTTTTCTTGGGCATTGTTCTAGTTCCCATTCTAGGCATTGTCCATGAGGATTAAGCAAGAAACACAATTACGTACTTAGCAGGGGTCTCGGGTTTTAGTAGAGGTCGTTGGTGGACAGAAGTCTGAGTGAGTGAGCTAGACACAGGAATGCTTATTTGGTGAGAACTCACATCCTATCTTTTTCCTGCTCTGATAGGACCTTCTAACTTGAGGAACATTTTCATAGCCTAAGTGCTTTCTCATCTGTGACACAGACCACATGTCCTTGTCTACTGTGTGACAATGGGTGATCTTTTTGCCACAATTATCAATGTATTTTTCCCCAGGACAAAATGTAGGTTATTTCCATTTGGAATGAAGATAAAGTAGTGAGCTACCTCACTGTAGGTGTGGTTGCTGGCACTGTTGTCACCACAAGCACAAAGACAGCAGAGAAATAAATGTGTGCAGTGAACACACATTCGAGATGCGTGGGCCAGTGGATCTCAGAATCCAGGATTAGGTCACTCAGCTGTTGCAAGTTTGTGAAGCTGGGAAGAACATGTTGGTGGGGGGGCTTTGGCTGCAGTGGTGACATCTCCCTAAGGCCAGTGGGAGCAGCACCTTGGTTTTTGTGTATTAATAAACTGAAGGGGGTGATGAGAACTGTGTGCACGAGCATCTAAGGAACGAGTGAGCAGGCAGAGAGCAGCCCGTCATCGACACTCACAAGGGAGCAGTGCGTGTGAGTCTGGGAGATGGGGGGGTCCAGAAGTTAAGGCAATGAATGAGTCAGAGCCACTTTGCTTCCCCCTCTGACATCAAGGACAGAGTGGCTGTTAACAGGCACCCAGGAGCAGAAAAAGGTCTTACAGGCTGCCCTGAGTGTGTGTCTCAGTTCTCCTTCTCCACTCCATGGAGGGAGAAAAAAGGCAACATTTCATTGTTTAATTATTTCAGCTTTTATGCCAAATATGGCCTGGCTTGATGAAAGCAAGAGATAGGAACTATGTTATTTACCAGCCAGTTTCTCTGTAGCTGGCCTCTAACCATTTACATGGGAGTCAAAATGCAGAGGCCCTTTGAGGAAAGTCATGCTAATGTAAATGCCTCTGTGGTTACATCAAATGCATAAAAGAAGGGACTATTTTAAATTGGCTCTGACTTTTCTGAGTTTTACCAAATTAGCTAATCAGAGAAAATTTGAGTTTTTAATTGCTTCATTATATAACACATCAAAAATTTAAAGCTGGAAAAAAAATAGTTTTATCAGTTTCCAATAGTTGGGTCAGAGACATCAAACAACCCGTCAGCAGGCAGTAGGCAGTGGGTGGCAGGGGGTGTCCCTAGAGAATATGCTGTAGCGAGCCCTATCCTCTCCCTGCCTTGACTATGCCATCTGTAGGCCCCTCTGCCAGAGACATGCTGGTGTTCACATGTGGCAAAGCCCTTCTCATTCTGGCCCCTGACCCCCTTCCATACACCTGAGTCACCTGTGACCTAGGGAAACAGGGGCCTGACTTCACATGATCCTATATCCCTGACATGATCCTCCCATTATTAAGGAGGAACATCTTCATCCTGGATGCTACTGCTAAGAGAACCAAGTGGGACACACTAACATGCCAAAGCCAGCCTCCAGGAGTCTCAAGTCCCCCCGGTCCAGCGTTGTACCTTTTAGGATCTCTCTGTTCCTGCAGGCTGAGCTCCCTGCCCACTCTGTTCCCAGACCCTGCTAATGTCTTCAAAGTTGGAGAACTGATTGGTGGGAGAAAAAAAAATTCCACATATTTAATGTCAGTGTATCATGAAGAGCAGGGACACTCAAGCAAATCTATATACCAAACACATGGATGGTTATGTTAACTTAGCACCACGGAACCTCACTGGAGGCTATTCTGTAGAAATACTTTTTTTCTGTAGTCTAAGACTTCTGTAGGTAGTGTGGCCCAGTAGCTGCACATAGCTGTTTATATCTAAATCAATTACAACTCAGTTTCCAGGCACTCAGCTGTCTTAAGTACTCAGACACCGAGCAGCACCCTGGGCAGCTTGATTCACCTGAGCATGAGGACAGGCAGACAGCTGTGGCCAGTGGGTGCTGATGAGGGCAAGCAGCGACAGGGCTGCACCAGTCAGGCTACTGCGGAGTCATCCGGGGCAATGTGAAATGGTGGGGGTCTGAATACAACACAGGTGTCAGGAAACAAGACTGTTCAGGAGGAACAGAACCAGCTAGGAGGGGAAAGTGAGGCAGCGAGGTGCTCTTCAGGAGGGCTCTGGGAAGTGAGTGTGAAGGATGGTACAGGGCCAAGGGGCGAAGGTGAACCCCTGGGACATTCCTGGACAACTCCTCAGACCCCCATCTCCAGTCCTTCAGGAACAGAGGGATCCTCAGACAACTACTGTAGCAGCCAGAGGAGTGAATCACCTCAGGGGTTTCTGAAGGCAATGGCTATAGCTAAGAAAACCACTGTGCATAAACAGCGCCTATGTGGAAAATATTTGAAGATGGAATTTACACTGTATGTAGTGATTTTCCTTGTCATTTTTCCATAAATGATCCAACATAACAACTATTTACATGGCACTTATATTGTACCAGGTATTATATGTCATCTAGAGATATTTAAGGAAAACAGCAGAGGGCTGGTTGGCTTAGTCATAGAGCACTTGGTTAGCAGAGTAAGGCCCAGGGTTCAATTTCTAGGTCCCTTCAACACAAAAAGATAAAATATAGGGGAGAATGTGAGCAGTTATGCACAAATACTACACTGTTTTACACAAGGGACGTGAGCATCCTTGGATTTTGAGCCTAGAATCACCCTGAGGAAAGCAAATGTTGACTTTGTACCATCAGCCCAGCACACAAAGTCCAGGAGACACAGGCAGCAGCTCCCACCATAGGTATCAGGCATCTATAGTGTGCAATGGGCCATTTTCCAGAATTCCAGGCAATTGGAGTGCCAGACAGGGCAGGCTATGGCACCACAGGTGGATCTAGGAGGTGTGGTACTCACCCCGTGGAATCAGCACGCTAAAGGGATATGAGACAGGACCATGCATCAACACAAACCACAGTCTTCTTTCCTCAGAATGTTCAAAAGGTCTCAGTCAAAAAGTAAACCTAACATGAATTTTAAAGAAAGATTTATGCTTCAAAACAGCTCTAAGCTGAGGATAATTTGTATGATAGAACTTTAGTTGATTTTTGGTAGTTTCTTACTTTTACAGATGTGTAAGAACTTAATTACCTTCATAGCCTTCCTGACCTAAGATCGTCTTCTCCACCAAACAAAGCTGCTTATGTGTTGTTGGATCCCATCTGCCCTGGCCCAGGTATCAGGCATCTAGGGTGGGCGAAGGGACATTTTGCAGAACTCCAGGCAATTGTGCTGGAGCACAGTACTTCCCAGCATTCCCAATAATGCTAAAATCATACTACTTACATGAGTGGAAACAGGGCTGGCACAGCCCCACCGCTCCTTTCTCTCATCATAGCTGTCTGCCTGCCTGTCCTTCTCATGCTCAGGTGACTCACGTTGCCCAGGGGGCTGCTCTGTGTCTGAGTACTTAAGACAGCTAAGTGCCTGGGAGCTGAGTTAGTTTGAATTGATTTAGGTGAAAACAGATAAATATGGCATCATCTGCACTGAGTATCTGATTCATGAGAGTTATACTGTTGGAAATGCTTCAGAGGCAAGTAACTTCCTGTGGCCTTTCAAATTATCTTCTCCACCTGGTAGAAAGAAGAAAAAGAGCATGCATTTTGTGGAAGGTGAAGACGTTGGAAAAGGAAGACCAGATCAACACACTTATTAGAAGGATGAACCAAGGTATCGGCCATGGTATTTTTAAGATTTGGTTAATAAAAAGTACCTGGTTCCAAAAAACAAACAAACAAAACAAAACAAACCCAAAACATCAAAAACTAAAATATTTGGAGATGGCAACAGTTTAATGAACCCTTTACTCGCTGCCATTCACCTGTCTGAAAAAAGACAGCAGCCTCCTGAAGATCCTCGTACCTGAAAACAAACTGTTAATAAAACAAACTCACAAGTGAGCCAGTGCCAAACACTGGTGACTTACAGAAATCACCACGGTTTATTTTCTCCAGCAAAGACAAGACATGGTTCAGCAATTCAATGCTGGGACACTGGCAAATACTGTGTGCATCCTCAGAGCGAGTGATTCCAGCTGTCAGCTGTGGTGCGTGCGGTCAGCCTGCAGACCACTCCCAGTGCCAGGAGGAAGGAGAACCCACAAGCCAAGGAGCAAAGCCCGGCATGTGGATCACACAAAGGGAGTCTGAGGAGCCAAATCTCCCATGGAACGAAGACTCTTCTCGTTTGTTCTTGGCTTTGTCCACCTTAATTAGTTATTTTTGGTTTTTGAAGTAAACACTTTTTGCCATAAGGAAGAAGTCATGTCACTTCACAAGTGGAAACCACCAGGCTGCCACGTAATACGAACATGTCCCTTCCTTGTCAAGTAGCTTTTCCCCCGAAATCTGTTCTCATGATTTCTGTTATGGTTCAGAAAGTAAAGAAAATGATTTCAAGTATTCAATTCCTATCAAAAATTGATATCAAAAGTAATAAAACACCTAATTTCTTAATTCCATGTTTTAAAAAATAACTTAAGAAGCAAGAGGCCTGGCCCTTCCCATGTACAAACTCCATGGCATAACTAGAGTTTCTTGAGACACCGTGGAGAGGAGTCCGTGTTTAGCACCTCAATCATTGACCTTAATGTAGGAAATGTCTCTGACACTGCTGGCAGGGTCTTGTACGAAGGGGAGATGCTAAAAAAGAAAAACACAGGGAAGGCATGACCATTAACACAGTTTACACAAAAGGCCAAAGCACATCCATTCCCAGCAGCCCACGAGGGTATGAGGAAGGACACCACTAGGACAGCAGGCAGGAGGCGCAAATAGGCACACAGCGATCTGGTGTTGGAGCTGCTCGGAAGCTCATCTAAGGCCTTGGAAAGAAAACGAAATTGACGACTATGTGCTACACATCCTGCTGCAGTGCAGCTGGGCTTAGATTCCAAGGGTGCTGGCTTCAGGACCAGCTTTGCCCCTTCTTGGCCCTGCCCTTTCTCTAAGCCCCACTTCTCTTATCTGCAACTGCAAGAACAGAATTCGTAGCTCAGAGCTATCATGAACACTGAGTGAGACAATGCAGGTCAGTGATGCCTTAAGAGAATAACTATACAACAAGTTAGTTTACAACTCTCCTTACCTGTTAAAAATTCACTGTAAAATTATATAAAAAGCATACGAATTATGTATGATATTGTGATCATTTTATCAAAATGTCTGTAAACTATAAAGTTTTAAAAAAACAATGTACAAGGACCAGTTAAGCAACAATGGAGCAGATACAACTTCCCCATTGTAATGGAGCACACACTACCAAAAATTATGACAGTGGCTGCTGTCAAATAGATGTGAGAGGGAACTCTGTGAGTGGTTAAGATATAAACAAAGGAGAAAGGGTAAGAGTAAGTCAGATCGAGCAGCAGTATTTGCTTATCTTGTTCATTCTTGAAGCACCTGTGAGTTTAACCTCACACACTGCTCCTGGTGTTTCAGGATGCCAGGAGTGAGCAAAGGACGGGGCTGCTGGGGTCTCTGGCACACGCTGGTGCTCACTGGTTCTCACACAGCCCTTCCTCATGATGTAAGGAAAGTATCACCTCTTGAAACTGGAGAGGAGAAAAACCATGGGGAATAGGCTAAACCACCACCCAGAGTGTCTAAAACAGGCTGTGCCTGCAGGTTCAATTTCACTCCAGAATCCATAGCCCAACAGCCTGGCACCCAGGGGAAATGCAGCAAGAGAAATGAATACCTGATCACAGATGTAAGACATCAGTCACTTCCCTTTCACAAATGATTTTCCTTATTTTTGTCACTTATTTTTATCCGCAATTCACCCTATACAGCAGGAAAATACTTTAATTCTGAAGAAAGATCAAACCATTGTAATTAGACATTAGCTGATGAAAACAAGCAGAATGGTGGCCTTCACGTGTCTATAGGAGGAAGCCCATCCCTTCTCCAGCAGCGATGCTGTGCCTCAATCCCAAAGTGTTACCTTTTCAAGTTCATCCAGCTCTTAGCTATTTTGCTGAAGGTCTCTGAACCAGGGGCTGTCATAGCTTCAAAATCAACTAACTGGAAAAGAAAGAAATTTAGAACTGTGAATAATACAGAGGAGAAAGGTTCAGTTTGTGATCTGTCTCACATACTATAGAAAAAAGAGTCCACAGATGAAGACCTCACACACAACCCGGGTTCCTTAGCAGCGCCCCGTACCTTGCCCTTGGGGATCTTCCCTGCTACTTCTTTCCCACTGGCCATCAGCGCCCCCACGATGACAGAGTAGGCGATGACACTGTTTAAACAAAGAACAGCCTTCAGCAAGGCCTGGCCGGGACAACACTATGCCAATGCTCACCAAGAATTTTCCATCATAAAAGGTAACGTACACTAAAACATTATTTAGCTTTACATAAAAACATTTTTGAATTTATTAATAAAATACATACTGATTTATTAATTTAAGGGTAAAACCACCAGGAATATTCTCTTAGACAAAAGGTTTTTTAAATTGATTTTCTTCCTAGTTGTTTTTCTATTTTTATGAAATACTAAGTTTAAAAATGTGTCCACTTACATATTTAACAACTTTATGAAGCTCAGCTTTAAAATGCACATATGTAATAAACTCTGTAAATATGTTTTGGAGAGTGTACTGAGTTTAGGTCTCATGTTGACCTCCATCTCTAGCCCTTTATATATTTTTAGAGAAAGGGTCTCACCAAGTCCCTAGGTTGTCCAGGCTGGTCTCAAACTTGTGATCTTCCTGCCTCAACCACCGATAGTGCTGGAACTATAGGTTAGTTGTACTACCACATCTGGTTGTATTAATCATTTTTTAAGCCCCAGAGAAGAAAAGTAGAACACACATTATACTGAGACAAGTGGTGCAGAGCTTTGGGAGTGGGTGTGAATGGCCAGAACTCCAACGTGGCACAGTGACTGCCACGTTGGTCACCTCTGTACAAATGTAGGTAGGGTGGTGCATGTGGGGGCTGGGGCAGGTGTCAGGCTGGGTGGAGGAGGTGGCAGCAGTCTGCAGTACCTGGTACTGAAGCCACATTGACTGGCTCAGGGAGCTGTGGCATGGCTACCCAGCAGGGCTGGAAAGCAAGGGTGCAGGGGGACTCCACAGAAAGGAAGCTGATTCCTCAGCTGCCGACCAGGCTGACAGCATAGAGGCTGCATCATGGGCTGGTGGACTGAAGAACTGAAGAGAAGGTGAGGAGGAGGGGGCAGCCACAAAAGAATCCAAAAGGCAAGGGAAAGGGCAGCTAAGGAGGGAGGTGGCAAGGCCAAGGGAAACCTGGCAGGGCAGAGCCTGGGTACATAGGGAAAGGAGCAAAGCCTGGACACAGGGACAACAGATGACAAGAGTCTGGGCAGAATCAAGTGTCAGAAACAGACACAACCAGCTTCAGGACAGAAGTAGGAATGAGGGGTGTGGAAGGATAAAGGCTGCCCTCCCTCTCCCCTGTTAAATATCAGTATCAGTTAGGGCACAGAGGACCAGTGCCAGAGGCTCTGCCCAGAGCCACACAATGCCAGTGGTGCTGTGGACTTAGGCCTTGCAAATATGACTTACTCCGTGGACACAGCTAATAAGCATCCTGCTGAAAATATGACATTCATGTCCTACTGTGTTCCAATGTCTTTAAAATACTGTAACAAAATTGACTGCCACATTTAGAGGAGTTTTACTTTTAAAAATTTTTTTGTCTTTTAGAGACAGGGTCTCACTACACAGTTCAGGCTGGCCTTGAGTTTACTTTGAAGGCCAGACTGGTTTTAAAATTGCATTGATTCTCCTGCCTCAGCCTCTCGAGTACTGGGATTATAGGCCAGTGCCACCATGCCTGGCAGGGAGTTTTATATTGTAAAACATGAAAAGTACACAGGTATTTATACTCAAAACATCTGAAGTTCAAATATGTACAATATGCCATGATTTACTGACCATGATTTACCACACAACCTACTGAGAAAAGGGAACTCCAGATGAATTGCTTGTTTTAACTGTACCTCACAACCTTCTAGTCCATTCTTAGAGTAGCAAATTATTAAAAAAAAAAAAATTAAGGAAGGATTGGTGACCCAAAAGAATTAACACATTAAGGTTAAAGTTAAGTCAGCGAGTGGAGGGATGAAGGAGGGCTGAGTGGGTAGCACAAGGGACTGGGAAAGGTCAGCACTGACGTGTAAAGACTGCCTTCCACAGCACACAGTGAGACTTCAATCAGCTTTTGGTGAATGAAGGCTCCTTTTCCTTCTAGACTTTTCCAAGTTATTTTAGAGTAACCATTTATAATTCTTTTGATGATATTGTACACAGGAAATCATTTTGTATTGAATTGAAAATAGAAGGTACCTTTTGTACTTAAAATCATAAATGGAAGGATAAGCCACAAAGAATACATTTTTAATTTTTTAAAAATTTTTTTTTGGTAGCAGGGATCAAACTCACAACCTCGCACTTGCCAGGCAGGAGCTTATGCCACTCAGCTAAATCCCTGGCCCAACAACACATTTTTAAATCTAGAAAAATCTTGCAGCTGGGCATGGTGACCCAATTCCAGCATTTGGGAGACTGAAGTAGGAGAACTGCTGTGAATTCAAGGCCGTTTTGAACTACACAGTGACACTCTGTCACAAAAAACCAAACCAAAACAAAACAACTTAATCCCAGGGTAGCTTACCTAGACCCTCGAGAGAGGGGCATTAAATTATAGAAGTAATAAACCAAGGACAAGATTAAGTTGCAGACAGCATCAGCTTCCTAGAAAAAAAGAACACACAAATTCATGAACTCCAGGTCACTAGCGGATATTTGAAGGTGACAAGACACGTAACACTACTACAGCAGGAAAGGGATGCTCCTTCCTCTCCTCTCAGACCTTGACCACGCTGCTCACTGCACACTTCTAGCAAGAAGCACACAGACAGCTTAGCCCGCAACAATGTTTTCCTGTTGTTTCTAAACTATTGCCTTTAAACAAACACAGAAATCTCAGTTCTGCTGAAGTTACTTGGAGTATCAAAATACATTCTATACTAGAAAGTTTACCAATCAGCACATCATAGGCTTTCTCCAAATGTGTCCCTGCTCAAAAGAATCTGATTAGCTGTATCTGGTCCATTCCATTGAGATTTAGGTGATAAATATGCTCAATGATTATCTCAGACTAGAACCGAGCTACACAGAAGGGCTGATGAAATGTCAGAAATGATGTGAGAGGGCAGGCTACCCAGGGAAGAGGTCACACACCGGTGGCTGCTATCTGACCAGCCAGCCATCTTCTGTGGTGCTCACTTCCATCAGCAAATCAGAGTGCATGAGCTAGTTTACTCCCAAGTTCTCATAAGTGTGTGTGACTGTGAGCACCAAGCACACTGAAGGAAGAAGGAGAACGGGAAAAACAGACATCTTCACCATGGACCAACTCTCCATTTAAATCTTATCAAAGCCCAACTACCATAAAATGGCACAGTACTGACAATATGAGCTGTAAATTCATCACATCCTTTACCGTATTGCTAAACACAGGGAATTCCTTGGCTATGTGAGTAACAACAAAAGAAAGACTTGTGGGTCAATTCAATCTGACTGCAACCATAAAGTGTACAATCTCAATAAAAGTTCCGGTTGGAGGTTTAAAACATTTACAAAAGAAATCCAGGAACTAAAATGGAGACAGGGAGAAACCTACCCCAAATTCTGATGAGAGAATCAGTACTTTCCCTTTTGCTGTCAGATCTTTATAAAGTGCATCTATTTCAGCATGATATAATTGTGTCCTTTCTTCTGTGGTCTGAGTTTCCACAGAAAACAGGATATTGCCAACCCTGAAAATACAAACCCAGGTGTCAAAGGCAGGTATCAAGCAGTCCAAATGGCCTGAAACGCAAGGTTAAGAAAAAGGTAAAACTAGCAGCACTAAGCCCACGTGGCCCAGACGAGGCTGCACTCGGGCCAGGCGTGCTTCTCAGCGGGGCACCCGTGTGCTGCACTGAGGATGTGGCCCTATGCTAGTCTGACTGAACGTGGTCGGATGAGAAAAGCGGCAGGCTGGGGTAACAGCCAAACACAGTGCCGAGAAACCAAGACGCAGTGAACACACACACTTAGTAATGATTTTTTCAACCACTCTGGTTGTGATTCAAGATCAGGAGCAAAGGCTCCTGTGCAGAGACTCAGAAAGTCTCTGCACAGTGTCCACACTTCTGACCCTCCATGAGGCTCTATGGAAGTCACACATTTGATGCATTCACAAGACATGGTTAGAAAACACAATTAGTACCCAGTACTACAAAGAAAGCAGTGGGTGCCTCTGCTAGAGGGAGAGAAAGAGGAGGCCACAGATGATGAGACAAGGCTCAGGATCATGAGTAGCTCATCAGGGGTTCAGAAGAGGAAGTGATCTGACTGAATGTGGAAGGCACAGAGAAAAGTGGGATCCCTCCCATTCCCCAGTGCTGGGAATAGAACCTAGGATATCACACATGAGAGGCATACGCTCCACCACAGAGCTATATATATCCCTAGAACTTTAAAAATTCTGAGGTAGAGTCTAAGTTGCCCAAGTTGGGCACAAATTTACAATCATCTTGCCTCAGCCTCCCAAGTAGCTGAGAGTATAGGCATGTACCTCTGTGCACAACCAAAATCTGAGATTTTCATGGAAGAAGAGGCCTAACCATGGGATGGGAGAAACAAAAGTAGATACTAGGAAGTGGAGGTGGGCTCAGGATAAATAGGCCAGGTTCTCACAGCAAGATGTGCTAGGTGTGAAAGAATAGCACTCCCTAGAAATCCTTCTATGGGCAATCACTTCTGTCTCCCTGGAAGTCTTCTGTGGGAAATCATCCCTATCTCCCTGAAATTCTCTACAGGGAGTCATCCCCATCTCTCTGGAAATCCTCTGGAGGGAATCATTTTTATCTCCCTGAAATCTTCTGTGAGAACCAACACTATCTCCCAGGAACTCCTTCTATGGGGAATCATCTTTATTGACGAAGTACTTTGATATATGGAATAGAGACGGAGACCTCAAAGACAAGAAAAACTCATAAACTGCGAGTTTCTAACATAGTGTTTACACTTGAAGACTGTTTAAGTTTTGATATGGAGTGATGGCTTTGAAGAGGTAGTGCCTTGTGGTTTGACAGTAAAAACTTTTGAGAAAAGCAGAACTCAGGAGGCAGAGGGACCAGAGGAGAGTTACAGCTGTATCAATGTGCTGGCAGAAGCTTGAAGGGGCTTGGAGCTTCCACAGCTGTGCCATCAAGTATGGTGAGCATGTTGCTTACGGTACCTCCCTCCAAAACTCACGGGAGATAGAAGCTCCTAGACAAAGCTTAAATTTCAGATGTAAAGAAAACTAATAATAACTAATAACTAATAAGAATGGTTGTCACAATTTATGCAGTAAAAAAATGAAAAACACCCCAAATAACAACAACAAAAAAACCAGCAGGAGAAACTCTACATTTATGGGATGGAATACTATGACATTGTTAAAAATGCTTGTAAGAAAATGACTGGGTACTTGTCTAGCACACATAAGGCTCTGTGTTCAATCCCTAGTGCTGCAAAATAAAGACAATTTAAATGAGACAGAGACTGGAGAAGACAATCGTAACACAATAGTAAGTGTAAAAAATCGGTTATAAAACAATATATGTAATATAATCTCAGCTTTTAAAGAAAATGATTTTTTATTTTGTTAATTTTCTTATCCACATCTTCTAAATTTTCTACATTAAGACCGTACTACTCCTGTAATACATTAAAACTTATATTTTAAAACTCCTACAATGGCCTTCAGTCTACCAATTGCTCAGCTGTTTTTCATTGTACAGTCAAAGCCTCACCTGCCGGGACCTCCGAACCCCCCGGAGAAGGCTGTCCACCAGCACACTCAATCCCTGTGGCTGCCAGTCCAGGAGAGGCAGATGGAAAAGGTTGGTGCTGGAGTCTGCTGCAGCTGTATGTGCACACTGGACCTGGACACTTTCATTTTGGCCACACCACCCAGGGCCACGCTCCTCCCACACTGCCTCTAGCTGCATGTCCACACCCCTCAAGCACACGTACTTGTCCCCTGTGATGGTGATCGTGAACCCATCATACTCCTTCCCTTGGTCTTTGAGGCTGGGAACTTTCGTATTCACAGTGAAACCGTCCTTCGTTTTGGTATTAAACTGCTTTCAGGGAAAAGAAGACCCATGTTACTAATGTCAAATTCATCAAGATCCTAAGGTTAGCATGCAACACTGACCTGGTTTAGGCATGTCTAAGTGGGGTCACGGAGGTCATCACATGCAAGATACCATGTGCTTTGTCCCATACTGACTGAGGGAATCTCTCCTTGTCCTTGAACCCAATGGGAGCTCTACAGTCCAAAATCTCATCCAAGGACACCCACAGAGAAAGTTCAAAGCCCTCTAGCCAGTGTGGCATGGCCCACTGGCAGCACAGTCTGAACTTCTCAGGTGAAGTCACTGCTTCACCTTGGCAAGCAGTGACTGGACTCTCAGGACAATACCTGTGAAACCCTGAAATGCCAGCCCACAGGTTTTGTCATTATTCCAGGAAAACCTCCCAAATCAATTTATTCAATAGAACCCCAGCTTCTTTAGGACTGATGAGCCTGATGAGAAGTGACAATACAGCAGGAGGGGATATTGCTTCTCTTGAGACTCTGGAGGGAGGGCCATGTGTGACAGTAAGCCAGGTGAGGGACCCCAAGGCTGGAATCAGGAGAGTATGGACTGAACACATGCAACCCCATGTAGGCCATTAGGACCACAGTAGGTACAAAAGCAGGAGGCATCTTCCTCAGAGAAGGGAGCTTTCAGAAGACATGTGCTGTTGCTTATGTATACCCGTTCTCCCTCAAGCATCACAACAAACAGGGAAACCAGATATGGATGTAGCTTAAAGCACCACCCAGAGTGACAAGGCAGAATGCAAACCAGGCCCTCCTGATCCCCAATACTGGCTAACGAGTTGCCTCCAGGGGCTGAGGTCCATTTAACTTGGTTTTCGTTATCAGCACATTGTGCATTTTGAGGAAGCAGGTGGCACAGAACATTTCGTCACCCACTTTAAACATGCCAACACTGCTTTACAGACTTCTGTGTGAGTTTGTAAAATACCAATGTGTCTATAATCACGGGCTAAATCTGGATGCTGAAGTGGGACGTCACTCCTTCCTCAAGAACAAGTGCCTTGCAGGTAGGTGGAATGGTCAGTGATCCTGCAGACCTCACTTATACGACCTCCTCCTCCCTGTGCTCTGCTTTTAGGCTCCAGTCACCTGGCCAGGGCTCTAGTGGACACCCTTGGCAGAAACCTGGGGTGAAAACGGGGTTTCTTTCAGGCTTCCTTCTCCCAAAAATCCCAGTCTTTAACCGGCTGGTCCTGTAGACAGCTGTTTTGCATTCTGCTGATTATTCAGTGGAAGGGCAGCTAAGGACTTACTGCGACCAGAGATCAACTGTAGGGGTTGTTTTGATTTTTGTTTGTTTCTGTTTTTGGTAGCTAATATTGAGGGTTTAAGCCAGGATACACTGGGCTACATTCTCAGTCCTTTTTTATTATAAGACAGAGTCACTAATCTGCCTAAGCTGGCTTGAACTTGGAATTCTCCTGCCTCGTTCTCCTGAGCAGGTGAGATTACAGGTGTGTTGCCACTAAACCTGGCTCAGAAGTATGCATTTTAAACATTCCTTCTGCTTTCTGTATTAATGGTTTCCTAACAAGTCAATTTCTCTGTTTGATTCTGATCCTGTGTTTTATTTTCTATTTTGGTTATTACTCAGCATGTGTTTAAGTACCTATAGATTATTTATGAATTTTAAGAATTCTTTAAGAATTTTAAAACACACAACATAGTTTTAAACATTCACTTAATCCAGAGTTTTTTAAAAAGTACTGTTGGTATGTTTCTCCTCTAAAATCCATCTGAAATCCTGATGATAAATTTACCTTCATAATTGGAAGAAGATCTTCTACTTTGTGCACCTTTTCCAGAGCTTCTCTGACTTCTAACAGTCCTTTAGGGTTATTAGCTCTTGAAGAGAGAGGGAAGGGAGGAGAGGCCATCTGAGATTAATGCAGAAATGTGGTAACCAATAATGTGCAATAATCCCAATCATGTGTAACTGTGGCATTAACTTTAAATAAATACACTGCCCTGAATCTGAGCAACTCAGTACAGTTAGCCTCTGCATCCTCATGGTCTACATCCCAGATTCAACCTTCCAGAATCAAAAACACAGAACCTGTACACACATTTTCCCTTGTCAGTATTTCTGAACAATACCATACAACAACTATTTACAGAGTGTGTACATAATGTTAGGTATAACAAAGAATCTGGAGATACCTTAAAGCTCATGGGAGGAGGAGCAAAGGTTATATGCAAATACAGTAGCACCTCGGTTCATGAACTTAATTTGTTCCACGATTCTAGAAAAAGACGGCCATGTTTGTGTTTATGTGGGAAAGACGGTTGCAGTCGTGTTCATCACCAAATGCAGAGTTCACAAACAAAAGCATTTGTGAACCAAGGTACCACTAGTACCACGCTGGTTTATGGAAGAGACTTGAGCATCAGAGGACTTTGGCTTCTGCTGGGTGACAAGAGGCTAATCACTTGTGGATTCCAAGAGACGACTGCACTCTGAATGGTGGGGGGCAACAACAGTTCTAAATAATGGCAAGGTTTAATCCTCTCAGGCTTTGGGATGCAGCTGAGAACTGAGGGAAGGCAGCCTATGCAGAGGACGCAAAGGGGTGAGCCGCAGGTAGGCGGTGTCTCCAGGGGGAGGTTCCCTGTGGCTTCTCTAATCAAAGCATCACGCGAGTTTCTACCTGCATGTCACATTAAGTAAGCCATCTCTAAGCACTAAAAGCTGAACTGCCTAACGGATAAACTAGAAGACAGTGACAAGAAATGCCACAGTACTGTCAGGTTAAAGACGCTCCAGATGATGTTCAGGATTCTGTGATGCCATGACAATGGAGGTTGGTAAGTCACAGTGAAAGGTTTAACATTCTAAACAATACATAAACAAGCACTTGAGCTAGTTTGTTTAGTTTGTCAATGGGCTTACTTTTAACATTTCACAGATGAAACAAATGTAAAATTTATGAAATTACTACAAAAAAGCAAAGTGAACACTTACCCATGATAAACAAGAATTCTATCTTTAATAAAATGAAGTATTTTCTCAAAATATTCCAGATATCTCATATTAATCACCTGCCCCCTGAAGGCAAAACCAAGAAAATTAATCTTTTTTCACAAGGGAACATGTTTAAAGTAACGTCAAACTTCAGTTAACTAAAAATGAAACAAATGCTATGAGAATAATGCAGCAAAGATAAGTCTAGAAATTGGTGGGGGAGTCAGGAGTGGGAAGACAGCGCATCCTGGTAGACTGTGCCTGCTGTCCAAGCTGTCCCGGTAAGGAAGGTACCGAAGTGAAAAGGAAAACCCTCTGGACCTTGATGCCACCTGCCTCTAAAGCACCCTTAGGTGACACTCCAGCCACACCTTTGTGCTCCTCTGTATCTGCTCATGCTCTCCTGCTCTCAGCCATATTCCTTGCCTTTGCCCACTCCAAATATCATATCTCTTGCATTGCTATTCTCTTTCTCTTTTCTTTAAATTCTCTTTCAGAACTTCATGGCCAGTTACATCTGAAAAAATTACTGCATTCAACTGCCTTCAGATATCACTCTCTGGTTCTCCACAGGCATTCCAAGCCCCAAGGCTTTCACTGTCAATTAGAAACTCACTCCCCATAAAGCACTTTTCCATGTCCACCTTCTTTCCAGGAGCTGTACGGCCAACTGGAACACTGCATGCCTGAACTGGACTCAGGCACCCTTCCCGATGCCATCCATGCTCCTACCCACCACTGAGCTCCTAGCACCCCTCCTATCTACTTCTTCCTCACCAATGTACTACCACACAGTCCTCAAGCTTTTGGCACTCACATCCAACTTTCAACTTTTTCTCTCATCTCTGAGGTTGCTGCCCCACTGCAAATCTGCTCATTTTATCTGCATCTAAAGTGATCATCAAAATGTGCAGATCTGTCCATGCCACTTCTCTGACTCCAAGCCCTGGATGGTTCACCAGTATCTTCAGGGAAAAAAATCCCTTAGCATGGAATACATATTCCTGACACACTCTCTACTGCACACTGGTCACCTGCCATAAGGAATAAGTTAGTGTCCTGATCTTGCAAACTTGCCGGTGGGTCTGGGCCTCATCACCCTTTTCTCTGCACTCCTTTGGCACTTCCACTGTCACTCAGAGGCTGGACCAGGTGTGCATGTAAGGTCAGCACAGATCACTTCATACTCTACATAGCAGCCACTCTCTGCCAGGCCACGTGCCTTCTGAAGCCAGGAGCCTTGCTCCCTGCTTTGCTACCACCACAAAGCACACCAATGCATCGAAGGACATTGGCTCTTGGTTACAGATAGTTGACTTAATCTAGTTATATACGTCACAGATTACTTACAAGAAGTAGAAAGATACAAGTTGCAAGGGCAAAGAAAATTTATTTTGCAGAAACTAAAAAACATACAAATGGCTTTTCTGATAAAACCCAAAATTAAGTGTTACAGTTATATGGAATAATATTTTCCTGATTCAAGTTTCTGGAACTAGAAGCATTTCAGACATGATGCAAGTACCACATTTCTAAATTTCACCTAAAATTAAATTCATTAAAGGACATGCTAGTAACATGGATCTCTCTGAAGCTGATATTCTTTAGTATGTGTTCATCATGTATTTAGAGGGTGCTAAGACAGGAAGAGGGGAAGAAGTGACTATGTGTCTAATTCACAGCTTCCGGACCAAGCTTAAGCTCAGGGTCCTTGACTTGTCCCAGGGAACCATAGCTATCAGGCGGTGTTACTTCCTTGAATGCTTTGTGTGCTGGGAGGAAGAGGGAAAGGCTTTCTCCTATCCCAGTAGATGTGCTGGTGTATTACAGTAAACACGACATTCTCCACTTAAGTTATTTTCTGTGATGTTTCAGAACCCCTTAAAGATGGACACCCTAGGCCAGTGATGACAAACTTTTTAGAGCTTTCAATAACAAACACCCTTCTATGGCATGTGTGCCACAGTTTTGCTACCACTGTCCTAGGCTAAAATTTGGTAGCCTGGCCTCCAGCTACGATCTGCAAGATGGGATCCTGGAAAGAGTGGAGGCGCACAGCACTTCTGACTGCAGCTGTACTGGCAGGAAGGTATGTGGCAGGACATGGCAGTGTCTCTGTCGAGGCCATCAGGAAAGAAGCCATGGGCCACTGAATCTCTAGGCCCATCTGCTAAGAAAACTTCTATGAAGACAAGGAAGATGCATGAAAGGATCGTACCTGATTAAGTTGATGTGGTTGTTGAAACCTCTGCTGAGACTTTGTGCTGGCATCTGATCCAGCCACAGCACAGGCTGGTCTGGGTCAGCAACCCTGTGAAACAGAGCTCATGAAAGCTGGAACCTTATGACATCCAGCCACATCCAGCACATTCAAAATACAATGTGGACAGTTCTTACAAAAGCAAGCATAAAGCACCTGCTAGTCTATGACATTTAAAAATATGATGCATACTCCAGATGTTCCAGAAGGACCAGGTAAGAAGCCAGCCAAGGTTTACTAGCAGAGCAAATGAATATCATCAAAGACATCCCCCTCTATATCTATTCATCAGTCAGGTACACCCCCACTGCAGAGGGGCCTACACTGCCCCTCACTCTAAAAGGCCACAGGTAACAAACACTCCTGCAGAGGCTGCTCCCAAAATCCTGTCTTTTCCTGGCAGCTTGGAAACCACACAATAGTTATCTCATAGATGATAAGGAGGAGTTTGGTGTATTTCAAAGAATAAAGTTGACAGCAATTTCTGACAAACTTTAGAGAAAAAAAACCTAACTTACAGGGCCTAGGGTTAGCAAAAAGGGATTCAAACCTGTAAGTGAGAAAAGATTCACATTATCCAATAGCAGGATGTCTAGTGTATTTTCATGCAAGCACTAGTTACCTTCTCCATTTTACCGCAATGTCAAACATGTCCCTCCACTGCATCAGCCGTGTTTTTCCATTCATGCGGACTTTTGAGTTGGTCCACGTACGTTGAACAGCTTGCATGATTTCCAGTGCCGCCAGGCCCATGGCTACAAAAGAGAAACACTAAGGAGGGAGTCTGCATGTGCACCTCCTTCCCCAACTCTCAGGGACCACTCGGGAGTCATAGTATGAACAATCAAGCAGGACTGAGGTATATCTTAGTCACAAAAGTCCCACTAAAATCCACACCAAGTGTTTTTTTCTCAACTCTGTGGCCTGGTGAAGCAGCTGAGGTTCTAATTCTTCCTCATTTCTGTGGTGAGGACTCATCTTCCTTGGGTCAGCTACTTGAATGGACACATTCTAGGTCTACATGTCAGTGACAGCAAAAAGCCAGCAGGCCCAACGATCTCTCAGAATTCAGAAAGTGATTCCATATGCTCCTATCCTGACCTCTAGAGATTTACATAAGCACTAGGAATAATTTTTTTAAAAGCACAGTGTGGTCTAACCACCCTGCTCTTACACCAGAAATATTTCCATGTCAGGACAGTTTCTAGGATACCTCGGTGTATTCTCTTGTTTGGCAGGAAACCAGGGGTCTCATATTGCATCAGCGATCCCAAGCGATCAGCAACACAGATTAGCTCCTGTACCTCAGGCTTGTAACTCTCAAAATTCTGATGTAACACATCCCTGGAAGAAACATCATGCACACAAGGACTTTCATAACAGACATTTGGTAATCCAATTCCCCTGGAGAAAACTCATTTCATCCACTGGAAAAGTAACCAGGAAATCTTATGACCACATAGATCCTCATCTGTATCTAACTTGCTATTTAGCCTATATATCAAATTCCTTATTTTAATGATTATATTTTCTACTCATATAATGTCTGGTCATCTTTAAAAAAAAATCTACCTGGTCATTTCTGATAATCTGATTTCTGTGCACACCTGCAACTTCCTCATAATTTCTTCAAACATTTCATTTGGAATTATTTTTAGCTTCTATCCAAACATTCTAACATCTGAAGTTCTTGAGGTCTCAAGTCTGTGGTCATTTCTGTCACGTGTCACTGTCACGATCCTGATTTTTGATTCTCATCTCCACGGCCTTAATCTGTCAGGATACTTGGGGTTGCCCAGGCTAGCCATGCTTTCCTGCTAGGAAGGAAGAATTTGCACTTGCTTCTGGTGAGATCCTGGTAATTCCCCAATGTGGGATCATTTCAGCAAGCCCATCCTTCGGGCCCACACATTCCACAGTGGGTGGTGCTGGTTGCTAGAGGCACTTACCCCTAGGACACTTCTTTCCTCCTAAATGTGTAACTATTCATCAGCCTAATTTGCATCCTTTTCTCTCCTCCCTATTCCTTTTTTCTTCTTTTTAGAGAAAAAAAAAAAAGATCAAACTTTCTAGAGATTTCTCAGTTTTACAGTATTGTTAGTTTCCCAGGAATTAATTTCTATTATGTTTCTGTTTTGTAGTGAGAACCCCTCCAGTCAATCTGTCTTACAGTGGTAGCTACCCAGCAGTGGAATTTTAAACTTTCAAAATGTTACTGCTTTAAAAGGAACACAGCAAGAGTTCCGCATTTCAAGACTGCTTTCAGCACATGTGAAGTATGAAGACAGCTTTAGCAGGAAGGTCAAGCTAGAAGAAAAGATAAAATATGAGGTGTGATTGAAAAATACGGTGTATAGTCAAATTTTAAAAACTTATTACAGTGAAAGATGCATTGCCATTAATCTCCTTCAAAATATTCCCGCTTGGGCCAGGGACTTAGCTCAGTCGCATTAAGTGTCTGCCTTGCAAGTGGGTGGTCGTGAGTTTGATTCACGGTACCAAAAAAAAAAAAAAAGAAAGAAAGAAAAAGAAAAAAAAATTCTCCCTCTTGCTTTGAACACATTCCATCCTTGCCACATTCTGAAGCAGCTCAAGAAGTCCTCTTTCATAAATGTCTTTAATCGCTGTTGCTGCCTCTACGGCCTGAATCAATTCAAAGAGTAAACATTTCATGATCATTGTGACTTTGGGGAGAGCCTAAAGGTGCACAGTGCAGATCCAGTGAATAAGGCAGGTGAGAACATACTGCGATGTTTTTAAAAGCCTGCCTTTTTGTTGGATGGTACTTGGCAGCAGCATTCATTGCATTTTTAAAAAATTATACCTTATAAATACATTCACTAAAGAGGATATTAAGAATGATGTGCTAAGTGTGTTCTAAGGGAAGCAGGATAAATGCTTTTTTACTGTAATAGGTTTTAAAACAAACATTCACTGTGTTTTTTGATCACTCTTTTTAAGTTAAAAGAACTAGTTGAAGATATACATATTACAAAAAGAAATTAAACAGAAAGTTATTTGTTAATCAAAATATGTCAGGATGAACTCATAGCTGTTTTGAAAAAGAGACTCCACTTTGTCCGAAGCACTTACTTTATGTGGGGCTGCAAGCCAGGTTGCTCCTCGTAGTCGTCGATAAGAAAAGGCAGATTTTTGGCCCAGTGGTCCTTGAAGCTTCCTGGAAGATCTACATCCACATTATACTCCGTGAGTGGGGTATCCAGGTGTGCGTGGAGATAGCGAGAATACTCTGCAGGTGGGAAAGCAAAGAACTGACACGCCTGAACACTGCTGCAGTGTAGGAAGCTTTTACTTAATTACAACAATTCTAAAAGGAAATTCTAAATTTTAATAAGTCATTATGGTATTATTGTTTTATAACACAGGTAACACTTGAGGCACTCAGGTCAAGTCTAAGTTAATCTTGGTCTGCTTTAGTTAAATTTTACCATCTTCCCATGAACACTTTCCATGTAGAGTGCCAAAGATCTGATTTTTTTTTCACCTAACTCCAGAAACTGAGCACCAAAGTTCAGTGTCAGAGTCTGGGACTCTTTCAACTAATACACAGGTTAATTGGGTGTACAATTTCACTAATGGCTATTATTGCTATAGAAGTGATGCAAAAAAACCCAAGATATAGAGTCCCTGCCCTTTCAATCTATAATGCACAAGCCCAAGTTCCACTAACCCAGGAAATGAGAATAAAGAGCAGCACTGTTCAGTAGGTAGGCCATGGCACCTGACTACTAACTACTTAAAACGAGGCTAAAGTGCCAAGTGGCTGAATTTTAGATTTGATTTAGTTTGAATTAACTTAACTGATCTTTGATTCAATTATTAGTAAACTTCAGTATGTTTAAAACAACCTGCATATATGATTTCTAGTACTTGGAATTGAACCTAGAGCCTTTGAACTGAGCTACAACCCAAGCCCATTGTGATTTTTTTATTTGAAGACAGCATCTCGCTAAGTCACTATGTATGAACCCAGACTGGGTTTAAAAATGTGAGACTAATCCTTTTTAGTCTCCAAGAATGCTGTGGTTAAGGCATCCACTACTATGCTCAGGTACAAATCTACTTTCTTTTTTTTTGTCTTTTTGAGACAGGGTCTCGCTATGCAGCTCAGGCTGGCCTTCAGCTCACTTTGTCTCGAACTCGCAACGATCCTCATGCCTCAGTCTCCCAAGTGCTGGGATTACAGGTGTGAGCCACCACGCCCAGCTGAATCTACTTTTTTACCTATATATTTTATCAAATCTAAATTTAGATCAAGTATTTTTAATGAAAACTTAGCATCTAAATTGAAATAAACTAAAAGTATAAAATATATACTATATTTTAAAGGCTAAGCATAAAAAATAAAATAATGAAGTGTTTTTATATTAATAATTTTTTTTTTTAAAGCCAGGCATCATGGTCCCTATAATCCCAGCACTCAGAAGGCTGAGGCAGGAGTATTGCTGGAAGTTCAAGGGCAGTTTAGGATAACAGTGAGCTCAAGGCCAGTCTGAAGTACACAGTGAGACTGTGTCTCAAAAACAAAAGAAAATAAAACAAAAAATATATTAATATGTTGAACTAAATTTTGGATATACTGAATTACATAAAATGCACGATAAAGCTTACGTAGGTTCATTTAGAAAACATATTTTACATGTTTTGTTGGAGATCAAACCCAGAGCTTCATGTATGATAGACATGTACTCTAATCACTGTGCTATCCCCTAGCCACTAAAGTCCCTTTATGTGTGGTGGAAAAAAGCTAAGACCAGGATTAATGAAAGGATAGGAAAGATTTGCTTCCTTTCTCCCAACTCAATTTCTCTATAATACATGGGGATTCTGAAAGGAAGGGATGAAAATTCAAAGAGTCACACCTAACGGTGAAACCTCACAGCAGGTTACTTTCCTGGCAGTCTTAGATGAAAGGAAAGAAGGCAGAACTATGCTAAATGAGAATCACATTTAGTTCAAAATACGTTTTTTGCTGAGGTAGAATTTCTTTGAACTTTAGAAAGAAAAAGTTCAAGAAGGCTAGAGAGAGCATCAGGTAGGTCTTTCCAAAACATGGAACCTGCCCAGTCCTCACACTACCCTGGAAGGGTGGCTGTGACAGCTACCAGCTTCTTTAGACCCCCAGTCTCACATGGTGTATAAGCCTCAAATGATACCTTCGCAGCCTGAACACGAGAATCCAACAATTCTGCTGTCTTCTGACTCACCTCGGAGATATTTCACCTTAAGGTACTCTGGGCTGGCCTTCTGGCCCGGGAGAGGGTCATTGAGCATCACTTTGGTCTGCGCTTTTATCCCTTCGTAGAACTGTCCCATTGCAACATGGCTGAGCCCTTTCATGTACTGGCACACCTCGTTGTACGGCTCTAGCTGCAGGCACCGCTGAGGCATGGAAGGACACAGACTGCATTAGACCTACTGCAGTTTGAGAGTTTGCCGTACTTATTATTCTCCTTTGGAACTGGAAATTCTCCTCCATGTTAGGTCACAACCACACACGTGCTCTGTAAGCTACAGGACAAGGCAATGACTTCTCCTTCTGTGAAGGTACATGTACCATGCACTATTGCTAGCCCTCTTCTCTAGCCATTCCCTCGAACTCCGAAGAACAAGAACTCTACCACAGGGCTTCTGACTCACTGAAGCTCACCTTGAAGTTCTTCAGGGCCTCCGGCAAGCTGCCATGGTGATACAGCATCATCCCCCGGAGCTGGAGGGTCTGCACATGGTTCTGGTTGAGCAGCAGTGCCTTTTGGAAGCTCTCGGTGGCTGCTTCAAAGTTGCCCAGTTCTCTAGGTGTTTAGACAGTGACAAACCCACAATATGGACACTGCAGACAACAAGCTACCCACAGCATGACAGTCCTGGGTGTGTTTCCTTGGTTACTACAGCACTTTACAGCTGCACAGCCTCCAACACATCACATCCCACAAAAGTGGCCATTAGTTTGATATTTACTGCTTTCCAAAAGCAAATGCTCAAATTTGTCCCAATTTATGAGTTCCAAAAAATCCCTGTACATTTTAGCACATGGGTAAAAAACTTTCCTCTTTGGAAAAAAGTATATTGAATATAGAATACGATCACAGCCCCATCATTCTGAATCAAAGTCACAGGCTTAAAATTAAGTATTTTTGATCACTGAAATTACTTCCCTTAACATCAAATAAATCATTATGTAATTGAAATTTTGAAAAAAAAAAAGAATATATTTTAGAATTATTATCATTCCAGAATGGAAATAATTGTTACTAACCAGTCTTTTACATATTAAAATTTTTACAAAGAATAAAAAGTTTCCAAAATATTCCACTTTCTGACTTACCTCAGAGATGATTGCACTTTAAGGTACTTTGTGCTATTTAGTTACTTAATGCAGAAGCTAGGAATGTTGGTTACTTAATAGCTTCTTTGAATCCGGTATCTGACTGAGAATTTCTGATGCTAGGTTTTTTTCCTAGATTCTTACAACTAATTTTTTAAATAAGTAGTAAGTGCTTTTTAAAGATATAATGTCTGCTTACATTTATATAACTCTTTACAAGGCACTTTCCAATCTGCTTTCACTGTGTATTCCCAAGAATTTTATGAATAGGAAGGATAAGTATCATCTTAACTATCCTGTCCCCCCAAATCCAAGCACCTTCTCTAAGTTAGTGCAAGATGGTTTCTCAAACTATTACACTAGATAAATAACCTCTTAAATGAAACATCCTTGGATGAGGTACTTGCCAGGGGATTTCTGACGTTTACCAGTGGGACATCTGAAGCTCAGGGCAGTTAGGGCTATGCAGTGGAGCAGACCAGTCAGGACAAGGCTCTTGACTCCTATTGCTGAACTCTTGTCTACCCTATCAAGCTCTCTCCTTTCTCATCAGAGGGGTAATTTTTTTTCTTTGGTTTGGTTTTTCAGACATGGCCTCACTATGTAGTCTAGGCTGGTCTTGAACTTGATACACAGCCCAGGTTATCTTCAAATTTGTGATCTTCCTGCCTCAGCCTCCCAAGTACTAAATTACAAGTACTATAATTACAAATACTAGAAGTACAAGTGTGAGCCACCCACACCCAGCAAGAGTATAATAGTGTTTTTTGTTTGTTTTTTTAGTGCTTTGTGCATGCAAGGCAAGAGCTCTACCATAGAGCCATATCCCCAGCCCCGAGTATAAGTTTTTAAGTCAAAAGGTTCTATTTGTGACAGCAATACACAGAGCCAGGAAGCCAGGCTCTAGCCACAACTTTTCATTCCTGACAGGTATAACAAGGCTCTCCCATCCTTCATGTTGAAGGCAGCAGCATCTACAGGCCAACTGCCTCTAATGGCTGGCTCAAGGCTCAGAACAGTGACCCTTGAGAATGGTTGTCCTCCAGGCAAAGCACACACTGAGGTTTAGGAGATGGTGCTATGCATTGAGGCCTATATCTGACATGGTCCCCCTTATTTTTGAAATGTAAGCGTCAAGACTGCACAACTCAAAGCAACTATCTCTTTGGTTGGGAGATGTAATATCTTCTATAATATCACTATTACGTGTCTTTCCCCTTTACTGTCTCTCTCTCATGCTACAGCTACTTACCTATAGGCCTGCCCCAGGCTTTTATAGGCATCAATAAAATCAACTTTCTGCTTCAAAGCTTCTTTGAAGGATTCAATAGCTTCCTATAAAAAGTTTATAGAAAATTATTTCATTTACATAACTCTTAAAATTGAGCTTCACTTAAATTGCTAAAAGATCTAAATATATATTGTACATGGTCTCTGAGAAAATTATTTTAAATGAAACCTCAAATGCATGACAATGACAAACAGCCTTAAGTTTCTCCATTTTAAAATAGGAAAACAGCTTTCAATTTTATCTAATTCATTAGGATTCTGCGTAATGACATTATTTGCATGTGAATATCATTTCCTTAATTAAGAAAGGTCCAGTGGACCAAAAGTAAACTATACCTTTTTTTTTTTTTTGTACCGGGATCGAACTCACAACCTCACATTTGCCAACCAGGCACTTAACGCTGCTGAGCTAAACCCCCGGCCCCAAAACTATAGCTTTTTGAGATAATTTAAAACAACCACAACTGGTAGCATTTAAAACTGAATTAACAAAACAGGCCAAAAAATGTGTATGAAAGAAGCAAAGAGACTCTGAGATTGGCTATCTAAGGGATTCCCATGATCTATAAGGAAAAAGAAACAGTAAAATGAAAATAAAACCAAAATTCTAAGGCTGGGGTGCTTGGCTCAGCTCCTGCACGCACAGCCGCTGATGTTTGGCTGAGGAAGTGAGAGGCCATGTGGGCACCCTATCCTGGGAGCCACCAGAAGTGTTTGTGCACACACTGATGCATGAGGCCACGTCTGTGGACACTGATGACACAGCGTCCTTCTGTTTGAGGACAGACACCCTAGGCTTAACCTGGCACTGACTGCACTTCCCACCATGGCTTCATTATTACTGTCATAAAATATTAAGAAGACACCTCACATTTTTCCTAGGACAAGATGTACCCTACTAAAGTTAACTGCTACAAAGTATCGTGAAATGCAATAGCCTTAATGAGAAAGACTTCAGATAATGCCACACTTGATTCAATTGTTGGTGGGAGACAGCTACTGAAGATGTCACATGCCTTGCACATGGTAGGCACCCAATAAATATTTGATTATCGGTAGACTCAAAATAGTTTTGCAAAAGCAGCTTGGTCCTGTTTCAAAAAAGCCATTTGTTCCCGGCTAGATTTTCTCTGGAAGATGGGAGGGGAGAGAGGTTGGCTTCCATTTAGCTACAGAGACTAGGGCAGCAGCAAGACCTCATGATGCGCCAAACAAAGGTTATTGTGAGGAATGGACACATTTTAATGCTGAAGAAACTAAAGACTGCTCTTAATTTAGCTTCCTGCCATTGTGTCCCTTGATCTTTTGGGATTTCTAAAGCTACATTCTCATTTAACAAACATGTATTGAGCGCCTACTATGTACCAGAGACAGTGCAGGGTACAGGGGATGCAAAGATGAGCAAATCATTATCTCTGTAACCTAAGAACGCACAGGCTAGTTAGAAAGCCAATTATGTAACCATGTTATTAGCATAAAGAATAGGAACTACAACAGAGATAAAAGTGAGTCTCTGGGGATAAAGAGAAGGAAACCAGGAATTGTGCTTGGGGATACCAGAACAGGCTTTGGGAGGATGTGACAGCAGAGTGGGTCTCAGAGTCCAAAAAGCAGTCTGGAAAGAGGCATCCTGCTGAGGGGTGGGTGCTTCAGGGGCACAGAGCACTGAGTAGGAGGGGTCAGGTATGCAGGAGTGCAGGGCACACTGTGGGGTGTCGAGGGCAAGGCAGGAGTAGGCCTGTGGTGTGTGGAGCCAGCAGGACCTTCCCAGCAAGGATTGGCTGGTGCAGCCTGGGGCAGGCCATCTCTCTCAGAAGGATATTACAATAGAGAAGGCTTCAGGGAAGGAGGAGCAGGGAAAGACAGCCAGTGTGGAGGCTGCTGTGGCATCCAGGCAAGAGATAATGAAAGCTCAAATTGAGTGTGGGAAGAAAAAGAGGTCAAACTCAGGGGACATTTTAAAGGGAAACAGATAGGCTCTGGGGTCTGCTGGGAGTAAGGGAGGGGCAGGTGGGAAGCTTTCAAGCTGAAGAGCCTAGGTAGGTGGCACCCACTATCAACACAAGGAGAACAGGAGAAAGGAGAGCTGGGGGCCAGGGGTGGCATGTTACGTCTGCAGTGTGTGGACATCTGGGTGGAGATGCCCAGGAGGGATCTGCTGCCCACTCCACTTACAGCATGCTTGGACGCCACCGTTCTTCAAGTCTGATCTCTCTTCAGCTTTTAAGAGTCTTTGGTTTCAGGGTTCCTGTCTAATCACTGCACAGCTCTCTACCTCATTCTGCCAAAGAGGGGACATAGCAGAATCAAGATTTTAAGCCATCAGGAACAAAGAAACTATGTTCAAATGAGTCAGTCTCTCAATGCATGAACTATTTTGAATTCATCTGCTTGACCTTTACCACTCTGTGTCACCACGTCCCCTCCAGGTGACGGGCAGTTGTCACTGTGCCATGGAGGCTGAGAGAGCACACCTGGCAGACGAGAGTGAGGGCTCATAGAATGGGTGCTCACAGCATGCGAGTCTGAGATATCCCACCACACAGGTAAAAGAGATGCAGCCCAACAGGGAAGCGTGGGCTGCTGCTTCCCTGGGAAGATCCAAACACCAATACATCACCTGAGCAGGTCAGCTGTGACATCTGAAATGTAACTACTGCCTTATGTTCTCCTAATGTAGCACACAAAGTAAGAAATCATACACCTAATTAATTTCTAAATTGCTGTTAACTTAAGCAGACCAATTTTAGGATACAAAGATAGCTCAAACTCATTTAACACTGTCTTCTCTGGTTAACAAGAGAAAGAGACATGAGGACCAAGTTCATTCACTAAGTCTGCCATCTCACCATTGACTCTATGTTCCAATCTATGTAATGGAACACCTTGGTTCCTTCTATGCTTCCCAAGGATGCTTTTGGGAGGAGGCAGTATATGACCACACTGACCTTCTCAGACAGTACAAATGTACAAGAATGGAGAGTCCATTGCTCTGGCTGTGGTACTTATAAGCACTAACAGAGGAGAGAGGACCCAGTAACTTGGAAAGAGTGGTTCTCTCAGACAACAAAGCATCACTCCTAGGGTCTCATTGTAGGGATCTGGAATAAACCAAGTTGAATTTCTGCCTTTGTTTGATGTGTAGTTACAACTCTTTTAAAAAATCTCATTTCCAAATAACCCAAAGAATGTGTCAGTTCCTACACCTGACTCATAGAAACAAAGGCAAGTGTGGGATCATTTGTTTACTTTTTAAAATACTCTTAGTACTAACAGGATGGCATCTTGGGGGCTTTAAATTTTCTTCTTTCTCTATTAGCAGCTACTCAAAGGATGGTTTGAGCAAAGTGCTGTAGTTCTGATTTTTCACAAAAGCTATCAGTGAGACAAGATGAGGAACAGAGCACAGTGGAATCTCATCTGGCAGCCTCTCAGAGGCATCATGGGCAAGAAACTGCTCTCCAAACCCAAGGCCACCAGCCCGAGTCCAGGACACAATGTGTACTTCTCTACCCTTTACACACTTGCATGAAGGATGTCAGGTGCATGAAACAGAATCTGCAAGATTCTCTTTGATTTTAGGGAGAGAGGGGTATTTTCTAGAATCTATAAAATATACATTAACTTTCACAGGTAAAATCATCTGTAATAATATGTTATTCCTGTTTCGAGCTTACTAAGTATTTTTCACATACAGTATTTTGTTCAGTTGATAGTCACTTCAAGAGGCAGAAAGTTGGATCATAGCTACTTTATTGATGTAAAAGATGAAGGAGCTCAAGTAACTTGTCCAGCAATGCACTTAGCGAGGTTTAAGAGAGAGCTCTTACCAAACTTTCTAATTTCAAGGCTCTGCCCTTGAGGTCCATTCACCCACTAATATTCTTGGGTGTCTGACTAACAGGCATTGTCCTCTGCAGTGAGCAACAACAAGGGCCTCTACACAGGAAAACCCACCAATCTCCCCAGTACATACATAGCCCTGGTATCACAGGGGATCGGTACAGAACTCTCAGATATTAAAATCCAAAGATTCTCAAGTCTCTTAATTAAAACGGTGCAGTATCTGTACATAACCCACACTTATCACCTTTGTACTTTATGTCTTCTTTAGGTGACTTACCACGCCTAATACAATGTAAATGCTATGGAAATAGTTGTTACAGTTTACTGTTTAGGGAATAATAAGGAAAAAAGACTGTACATGTTCAATACGGAGACAATTTTCTTTCTAAATATTTTCAGTCCACAGTTGTCTAGCTTGGAGGATGTGAAACCCACAGTCACAGGGCTGACTGTGTATATTAGATCCTTAAAAGTCCTCAAAACTATGTCTGCGATGAAATGCAAGTGCTTTTTGCGGCAGTCTACTCCAGTGCTGCCAACTCTTCAAGATACCACATTCTGGCCAAGTCTGCCTTCTCTGTGAAGACTTCCTCATCTTCTGGGCAGGATGACTTGTTTTGTGGCTGAGCAGGCCCTCGTGCCCAGTCTGCCTTTCCTCAGATACTTGTTGTGCCCTGTACTAGGCCACTGGCATGAGGTGGCTCCCCTTGCCCTGGCTCCTGGCACAACATGCTGCATGGCAAGGTCTCAACACACAGCAGGGCCATACATGGAGCATGGGGCAGGAGGAAGGAGCCTGTCCTCCCTGAGCACTCAGGCAGTGCTCCTGCACCCCATGACCAGAATACTCTATGGTCCTAGTTTGTTACACTACCAGTCTTGACACTGTTTGCCTTTGCTCCTGTGGTCCTTCAACAGCTCAGCTAGGTCTCCTCACCCATGGCCATGACATGATCAGTGTCTCCTGGTCTGTCTCTCTGCCATCCTTGCCCTGCCACACCAACATAATCCCTTTCCTAAAGCACAGACTTGGTCTCAAGTTGAGATTTCCCCACACTGACAGCTCAGCTCCCCTGAGTCTACAAAACTCAGAATGCTCAGCCTTATATTTCAGACTAAGGACTGGCTCTTACTCACCTTCTAGCCCAATGTCCAAATCCTACCCAGACACCCATTCTATATACTGACCATGTTCCCATTTTCCTGAACCCTCACTCACAGCCTGTTCTGCCTGGAGGTTCCCTCTCCAGGCCCTATTATCCTCTCCTTTCTGTGCCTCTCTCCAAGGACTGGCAGGTAGTAGGAGCTCACTAAATATTTAGACTGCTTTCTAAAAGACACCAGTTGCACATACAAGATATCATTTTAAAACATATCATGCTAAACTCCCAAGTTCCCCCACAAAGCAGACCATGCACAGTGCATGCACGCAGCCAGACACCTTCACCTTGAGAAGTCCTCTGTGGAAGAAGGTCAGGCCCTTGTACAACATGGCCGTGGGCTGGTTTCTGTTCAGCTCTAAGGACTGCTGGAAGTCCTCATGTGCTGTTGCATAGTCCTGCAAAGAGGAGAAGAAAGGACAGAAGTAGGACATTTCTTGCTTCTGATCAACAGAGAAAAAAATCCAAATTCATTCTGTATCTTTTATTTTATTTTTTTTTAGCTTTAAAGGAAATAGTTCATGGTCATAAATATTAGCTGAATACTTATAGTACTTGTTAACCGCTGATTTTCAGAGAGGCATAATGTAAGCTTTTTGTTTCAACTATAGGAAGAATATTTTATGTATTACTAAAATGATAATCTGTTAAGAGAAACATCTTATCATGCTGGATACTTCTTAGAAAAACCTTGTCTCAAAATAAAAATGCAAAAGGGCTGGGATATAGTTTAGTGGCACAACACCCTTGGATTCCTTCCCTAGTATTGGGGGCTAAAAAATACTATAAGCTCACAAAAATAATTGTGACAATTAGGTACCTAAGCAACAATAAGATGTTCTTTCTGGCTTTGGATCACTTCTACAGAGAGGCCATAATGTGAAAACCACCCAAATCCAGGTCCTGGTTCTAGTTGCACACTGAGACACACAAACAAACCCTAACTCCCCCTCTACATGACGGGCCGCAGGAAGCCTACACACCAGCCCCTATGCCATACCTGCAGGAAAGGGTAAAGTACAAATTCCACCTTTTAGACTTTTATATTAGTCCAGATTTTGTTAATCGACAGCTCAAGGTAGAAATTGTGATTTTCATACTTAATATTTTCTACTGGAATTAATTTCAGCTAATGAAAATGCTTTCATAGCTGTCAGGTTGTGCAGATATACCTTATTAAACAGCTGGAACCCAAAGCTGTTAAAGAGCTGCTTTCAAAGATGCACTGAAAAGTGAGATGTTACCATTAGGAAGGAACGTCAGGTAAAGCAGCTCACCTCAGATATGAAGTGCAGAGTCCCCCGGTGTCGATACAGCCGTGCAGATGGCTGAAGCTGAATAGCTTTAGTGAGATCATTCACTGCCTCATTAATTCGCCCCAGAGGGGACAGAATCTAGAAATCCAAAACACATTATCAGGAAAAGCCTGAATGATCACCCTAATGCTGCCCACACTCTCAGTGCCACTTCACCACACACTATTTACAACTGGGCTCTCTCAGTGCTGGAATTGCAGCCCCAAGCCTGAGGGTAGAGCTCATGGTCCCCATGCCAGGGTGCCACTAACCTCTGTCCAGTGAGTGGGGCTGAGGGCCTCTATGGCTGCAGCTGCTGCTCCCACTTGGGTATATCAATGTTGCTCTTCTGTAAATAGCACCTTTTTCTTTTGACCTATGTGTATCTTTCAAGTCATAATTTGCCATACATATATAAAAATTGATCTACATAGCTCAGCAGCACAAGTGCCTGCCTGGCAAATGCAAGGTGCTGAGTGCAATTCTGAGTACCAAAACCAAACCAAAACAAAACAAAAAAAACCCTACATAACTTTGAACCATCAGGACAAATGACATAGATTACAGTCCTCCATGGTCTAGCTCTCTTCTGTGACAGCAACAGCCTAATGACAATTTCTAGCATCTTGGGCACTCTGTCAGGCCTTAACTTCTCAGCCACACTGCAGTGCCGGAAAAACAGTATCTGCAAACCTGTCTGGGGAAGTGTTCAGAAAATGTGGCAATACAGAGATATAGTTCAGGATATGAAAGTAGCTAAAGAGACACATGAAAACCCAAGACAGGCATCAACACTCATAAAAACCCAGCTTACATACTTTATCCTGAACAAACATCCTCAGAGCCGAATCTCTTTCCAGGGGTCACTTCTACTCATGGTTCCTAACCAGTCCCCTCCTTGGCAAGAGCTCAAACCATCAGGGGAGGACACTAGAGCTGGCTGGTCCTTAGCTAGTGGTAAGGGTGACAACTCCAAAAGAGGACATGGATGTGTGCCTGAGAAAATACACTCAGGAGTGAGCTTGGAAGGATAAATATCCTTACTTGGTTTATTAACCCTCTGTATACAAGTGAATTATCACACCTTATCACTCTATTCAATATGCATAGTGATGTGTAATTTGAAAAGGTAAATTCTTCTCATCAAATATAAATTATCTCCAAGAAATTAAAAATGTCTTACAAAATGATTTTCCAGTTAAACAGTATGATATAGTTATAAAAATCATTTTCCCCAAATAATGCCATAAAAGAAGAATATTACTATATAACTTTTAAGATAAATGAAAACTATTGTTCTAATTATCAATATTATTTTGGATAACAATTAGATTTTTATTAGATGTGCAAATTTTAATAACCTGTTAAACTGTTTCTAAGTACGTGTGAATTAAACTCACAATTTATCAGAACAATTTAATGCAATGCCAGAGTAACAGTGAGAATCACTGGACTTCTGTATAGAGATGTCCCCACACTGACTGCCAGACGACCACTGTACCCACAAGAATCTCCTGCAGTGGTGACAGAACTGTGGTCATCTAACCCAGGGGCTACAGTTTAACATAGACAAGAAGGGAGGAATTACAGCACTAATTGAGGATCTTATTTGAAAATCCAAATCCCCAACAGAACATAAATCCACTTTAAAAGACTGAACTATAATTTTGAGAACAAAAACATCACAAATTGCTACTGTTTTAAGATGGGGGTCTTAGTATGTTGCCCAGCCTAGCCTTCAACTCTTGATCCTCCTGCCTCGGAGTAGCTGGGATTACAGGTGTGTACCACACACTCCGCTACAAATACAGTTTTTAAATGATTGACTATTTAGTGCTCCTTTACTTGCTAGCCTCCTCTCTCAAAACAGAAAAAGTAATTTTTTATTTAGTTTAACTATAAAACAGCATATCAGATAATTAAAGGTTAAGCTTCACTCAGATCTAATACATCAACACACACAAATCCTGAATAGTTTATTAATTTTAGAACACAGTGAAAAGAACACATGGATTCAATACACAACAGAAGTAAAAACACACTCTCTTTTCTCTGCTTAAACACCCTCCTCCCACTGACCCTGACCTGGAACTTGATCGGTTCCCATGTCACTCTGCCAGCAGACAGAGCACACTTGCCACCTTGCTCCTGCAAAAGCTCCTCCTCAGTCCACTGACAAAGTTCCAGGCACCCATGCAATGTGACCTGCAGCCCCACCTTGTTATTTCTTCTAAGGTCAGGTTATGGCCCTGCCTTAGGCATCTCCGTGAACAGGTCCATCTTGTAAGGAGTATGTACAAGCATGTGCACAATTGCAATTCCTGTGATGTTTAGTTACAGTCTATGCATCTGTGCATATGCATCTGCACAGACAGGCCCTTCTCCTGAGAACTACACACAAATGTGTGCATGTGCACACAAACCCACAATGTACATACATACACGCCCTCCTCCCCACCACATACACAACAGAACAAATAAGAACTATATGCTTGAGTTTAACTACGCGAGGTAAGTGCTCTACCACAGAGTTACATTCCCACACTTCTTATTTCACTTTTTAAATTTTGAAACAAGGTCTTGCTAAGTTGCCCAGGCTGACCTTCAACTTATGGTCTTCCTGCTACAGCCTCCTCAGTGGCTGAATTTACTGCATGAGCCACATATGGTTCATGTGTGGTATATTTTTAATGAACATTGACAAAAATAGTAAACATCACAACTTCATATTTTAATACTAAATATTATTTTTACATATTGATCAGAAGCATCACTCAGTTCACATGCTAAAAGCCACTAGGTACCTACGCAGGAAAATAGGCATATTTGCAAGTGACCGAATAATAGGAGAAAAACCTATATTCAACTAATCCAATGACATCAGAGGGAAGAAGAAAACTGCACTCACTTCTGCTCGCTGTTCAAATACCTCTGGACGGTCTGGCTCCAAGGTAATTACTCGGCTCAGCTCGAACAGAGCAAGCTCAGCATTCTTAATGTCCTTGAAAAGGCATTAACTTTGTGTGAGACAGACTTGTAGAAACCAGGTAGAAAAGATCTTCTGAAATATCTAGTAATGTAGTATTAATGATACAACCAATTGTTTAGAAATAAATATGAATTTTGTTTCCAAATAAAAGATTTGATAAGCTCAGTGAGTCATAATGGTACAATTACTTAGTGTACCCACATCTTCTGCTCTTCAATAAACTAGCACACTGGACAAGGATGCCTAACCCAAGTTCCACAGGCGGCAGGATTTTACTACACATGATCTATCTTAATACGGAGTCAACACACTTGAAGGATAAGTATGTGAACACCAGCCTGTGCAATGAGGCTGACCAGTGACTTTGGGGGACAAAAATGGCCCAAGTATCAATCAAGACCACAAACCTACAACTGGGGTAGACAAGTTCTCCTTAATATCTGCATATTTCTTTTACATTAAAAAATGCAGGTGTAACTTTTCATTAAAGCTATAAGCCAGTTACATGTCATGATGGAAAACTAAACAACATGAGACTTGAACAGAAGCAGCTTGTCTGACATTCACTAGAGCAGCTTCACCCCGGTCCTCTGCTGACACATAAGGACACTGCTGCTTTCACCCTGAGCACTTCCATCACCTCACTGCTGAGCTCTGCAGTCCTCTGGATCTCAGGACCGCACAAATAGTATGTAAATTTCTTCCAACAGGCCAGCAACAGCTTCATACAACATCTTTGTAATTTTAATGTTTTGATACTTTTAATTAAAATATGTACTAAAAATGTTAAAGATATTAGTATTTTTAATGTAAAAGTTACAAGAGTGATATTTTGCCCTCAAAGCACAATTTCATAGGACTTCTTTTAATATGTAGTAAGACAACAGAAAAGGTTTGGGTTATAATGGTCTAGACCAGTAGTGGCAAACCTATGGCACACATGCTGCAGCCGACATTTGTTATCACTGAAAGCTCTAAAAGGTTTACCATCACTGGTCGAGACAACAAATCTGGAAAACTGCATGTTACACCATCTTATAATTTACTACATGATCTCCAGAAAGTGTTTTTATCTCATGGGAGCTTTGTTTATATAAAATATACTTATCATAACCTTCTTCCTCTCTTCCTCAGAGAAACAGGGAAATAATTTGTTTATAACTACAGAGATACTGTACCTATCTGCAAAAAAGCATCCAATACAGCAAATGAAAAAAAAAAAACCCTTATGTTCTTTCATTGAGCTGCATGATTGTGAGAAGAACTCAAGTTTTACCTCCCGCTGCACTAGCAGTGCCCACCCTGCTCAGCAACTGTCAGATCTACATCCCGTTCATCAACACTGACTTCAGGAGACCCGGACAGAAACCCTGTCTGCCAATCACTAGCCCTTTGACCTGAGCAACCTCCCCTTGCCCATTCTCATGCGTGCCCCACCAGAGCTAACGAGCAGAAAGCAGATCCGGCAGAAGCCTGGCTGTGTCAGGGCAGGCAGGCATGGGGGCAGTCGTGGCCATTACATACTCACATGTAGTCCCTTCTTTCCATAGGCTATCCCTCGGCCATAAATTGCACTAACCAGATCAGGCTCCTCCTAGTCAGACCAAAACAGAAACACGTCAAAAACCATAAATAAAATAAAACAAAACAAAACAAAAAATCAGTTTCTTCTTAAAGTGTGTTAATGTCTCAAGAGGCAGCTCTACTTCTTTATGCTACCATCACTCATCCATTGCTCTTCGTTCTGTAACCTTAAAGCTCATATGAAATGCAGTGAGTTTTGCACTGAAAAAGTAATAAAAGAGAAGGGGCCCAATATTACTGAGCACAGGGCTAGTTTCTTTCATGGATTTATCTTATTCAAATATAATCCTCTCAACAATGCTATGATTGGCATGTCAGTGATCATGTCTTAACAGAGGAGATGGGGGCTCTAGGAGTAGAGAGAGGCAAAGAATTCAGCACCGCCTCTTCTCACTGGTTTCCTCTCATGTACCCAGGAAATCTTTCATAGACAATAAATCCTTTAGTACAGTCTGAAAGGGTAGGAACTCCTCAGTGCCACTGCCACAGGAGCACAACCAGCAGGCTCCACAATCTTCTGGAGACTGACCCAATCCTTCCTCTCAGGTGGGTGACAAAGATTGGACCTCTGCAACCTGACTCATATTTCTTCCATTACTTTCTACCAAGCCCATGGACAAAGCATCTGTTGTTCCTGGTCATTCAGCCCCTGCACAGAGTTTAGTGACATGAACTATCCTTTCTGTTGAAAAGACAAGAAACTTCCAATCCATACTTAGCCTCTGCAATTCTCAACTCTTTTCTAAATTCTTTGCAACAAGCCCCTGGTAAAACTCATGACTGTGAAAAAATTGCTCAGAGCAGCACTGGACTAGGCCCCTGGGAGAACAATATACTGCTCTATTTTAAATCTGAGGTGGAATATGTTTATATTGTTAAAAAAATAAAAGTACATCAGATATAATGACAATAAATAAATTTTAAAAATAGGACAAGGTACCACACAATTAGCAACTTTTTTATAAAGCTACTTCCATAGAATGCCGAGCATCTATATCCAGCACAAACCAGCCCCTCAATAGCAACAATCCAGATAGCAGATGGGCCCATGGCCTATGAATCATTACAAAACTCTTAACTAAATGATTCCAGCTTTCCAGCTTCTCCTGGAACCTCAGAAGATCCAACAAAGATGGGCCCGTGTGTGTCTTCTCACATAGCAAAAACAAACAAGAGCCAATTATAGCAGCCCCATGACCCCAGGAGCCACCCACCACTGCTATGACTTCTCTACTCTGTCACTTCCACTTATTTTGTTCACAGTCCCCACATCATTGTGGATTTGTGATCTGCAACTTACAATAATGGCTTGGAGACTTACTGAGTTATGGTTAGTGGGAAACAGGGACAAGTTATGGGCCTACAGAGGCATGCAGGGCTATAACCACACCTGTGAGTAATACATGTGACTGTGTGGGCTGCTATGTACACAGAAAAACAGTGCCAAAATACTAGCGGTGATTTTCTCTAGGCAGAGCAGCATTACCAGATATAGTCCCATTGTTTTTAATATATTACTATGTTCTTTTTTTTTTTTGTCTTTTTGAGACAGGGTCTCGCTATGCAGTTCAGGCTGGCCTTGAGCTCACTTTGTAGCCCAGGCTGATCTTGAACTCACAACAATCCTCCTGCCTTAACCTCCCAAGTGCTGGGATTACAGGTGTGAGCCACCATGCCCGGCCTATTACTATGTTCTTTTAATTGCTTAAAACAAACCTATATTTATTCACCAGTAGTCAGAAAAACAGATAGTTTAAGTAACATATATTTCCTTATAGAAAACCTTAAAGATGAAGAAAAGCATGAAAAAGAAAATGAAAGATACCCAATGCTCCTGCCCGCCCCCAGAGATAACCACATGAACACCTAGCTGTCCTCACAGCTTCAAGAAAGGCAGAGTGGTGGTTGGCAGGCGACACGGGTGAGGAGAGAGGGAGTGAGCAGGACAAAAGTCACCACTGGAAGACTTAAAGGAAGACCTCTTTCCTGCTCCTTTGTAGCAACTCCTCCCGAGGACAGAACTGCCAACAGAGCAGGCCTCGGCCCATACAGTACTGCCTCTTCTGTGACATTTCAGATTCTATGGTTTAAGCTATATTACCCAGGCAGCTCTTTTACTAAGAAAAGGTTTATTCCAGGTGAGCAGGACATGAATTAGAAAAGTGTACAAATAGGTATGTGACTGGCATCTATCTCCATACAGCTTTAGCCAGGCTGACTGCTGGGCACCACCCTAACCTCAACACATCCCTTCCCGAGAGGTCGGCGTCACCTTCCAATACCTTAGGCAAGGCCCTATCTTAATCCTGCACTCACCACTGGTTCTCGTAACTGCCTTATCATCCTCCTGTTCTTCCCTTCTATGCTCCAGGTCAACACTAAGAGGCATCTCCAACACCGAGGTCTGGCTGTAAGCCCCTGACTGACATCTTTCAATGGTTCTCAGCACCTCCAACAGGGATGTTCAAATGTCACGCTTTTACTCCAAACCAACCACTGAAATAATTTTACATTGCAGACCCACACACACAAACACATTTATAACACACACACACACCCCTAGTAGTTTCACCATGTCACACTTGTCCTTGCTATCTATACACTATATAATCTGATATTATCTAGCCCAGTAGGTTTCAATTTTTAAAAAGTACTAGTTGAGGCCTCAAGGTATAGCTCAGTGGTAAAGAGCAGGAACCCACAACTCTTCAAGGCAACATCACAATACCTTGCAGAAACTACAGATCATTTCCAGGACTTACCATTCAGCCTTGTCTTCATACTCTCTCAACTCATCCTTCGTGCTTGAGGAACTCAGTTTAACAGGTCCCTATACAACATGCTTGACCAGTTCACTGTACTGGCCCATGCTTTCCCCTCTATCCATAGCCACTGCACCAAGAAACCCTTCCATCCTAATACCACCTCACCTGACTCCTCTGAGAGACTAATGTGCTTTCTCCTTCATTCCCACAGTCTGCTGTATGGATGACCTTCATTCAATAAACGTTCATTCAAGGACCACTGTCAGCAAAATCAGGTTTCCTATGCTACAAAATACCATGCAGAGCCACACCATTCCTGCTAAGGGCGACAAACAGTAAACAAAAACCAACAGAGAATGTAAAGAATTCTAGCCTTCTTGGAGCAGTATAGCCAAAGAATCACAAATATAAATGTAAAGTTAAGTTCCCAAAATCAGTGAGGTGTGCTTTCAGAAGACCTAGAAGTAGCTGAGTTAGGGGGTTAGGATGGGTTTCCTAAGGAAGAGACAGCAGGGCTGTGGCAGGAGAGGCGGTGGGGAGTGGGGCGTTCCAAAGCCCAGGGAAGCAGGGACACAGCTTCTGTCCTAGGATACAGTGAAAGAACTAGGGAGGGACCACATGAAGGCCCTGCATGCATAAAGTACATGGGTGCAATGGTGTGTGTGCAGGGTGTGACGGGAACAGGTGCTGTGAGATAAGCCAGGAAACACCTGCTGGGTCATCTGGACGGGACAGTGCCTTGGGTGTGCCTAAGCAGAGAGGGCAGGGAGCAGATGGACTGGAGATAGGCAAGAAATGCACAGACCCAGCCTAGTGGCAAAGCAGGCAGCAAATGGGAGTGTGAAGTGTGATCACATCACCAAGGGGGTGGCTCACTGCACTGGGTGCGTAAACTGGGATAGGACTTGGTGAGTGTGGGGCAGCAGCGAGGACAGGCTAACATGGAGCCCAAGCTGAAGATGCCTCTCAGGAAGTCAAGTGGATACAACTTCACGAACATAACTCTTACTGCATCACCATTTTTCATTTGTGCACTTGTCACCCACTGGAACACAGCATCATCAAGGGCTCCTCTTTCATCCTTGTTTTGCTGGCACATGCTAAGTCTTAATTCACGGAAGTTATTATTAGCAACCAACACTGACCATACAATAGGCAGGCAGAAAAAGCTTCATGAAGACTAAATGAGATCAGGTCAAAGTTTGTCCTGCCGAGCCTGTTCTTCTCAAAGTGGAAGCAAGCAGGAAGACATGGCTTGAAATTGTGGGTGCAGTCCACAGAGGAAAGGGTCAAAGGCAAGGTGGGAATGAGGCGGTTTAGAACAAGAGCCACACAGTGTGCCTCTGACTACCACAGCTGTAACATTTTTATAGTGGTAAAACGATTTAACCTTAAAAAAAAAAAACAGCCACTCAAAAGTTTATGCTATAGTTGCAACATCTGAATACTAGCTGAAACAGCTAAACAGGAACAACTTCTTGAATTCAGTTCCATCACCTTGGCTGAGAGGTCCTCCCCTGAGCCTCCCAAGGTCTGATTCATCAACATGAAGCATTAAATCAGTCACTGGAGCAGCTGTAAAGGACTTAAGCTTAAATTCTTAAATTATTTTTAGAATATTTTTCTAATAGTACAGAAAGATGTATAATAGTTGTAGCTATTATTATAGACTCTGGTATTATGTTCCTAAATTTAAATAATGGATTTTATTACTTTTAAAAACTGACACTTTATTGATGTATTATGTTGTCTATCATTACTTTGATGTTAACAAGTCAAAACTTACTTATAGAATGTAAAAATTACTGCTTATTTTCTCGGTACTGTTTAATACATTGTCCTCACACTATTATTTTTATACAGAAATTACTTTTAATCTTACAGACATGTATTTTTCTATTGGAAGTCTGGTGTTTTAACTAGAACTGAAAAGTCACTGTGCCCAAAGATAAGCCAAAAAAAAACAGCATATGAACACTGCAGTGAGGACTGAGTTCTACCTCACTGACAGACAAACATCTACCTAAAAATTACACAGAGCCATGTTTTCAATTTTATATGCTGGTCCAGGCAGGGTTGCTCACGCCTGTAATCCCAGCACTAGGGAGGCTGAGGCAGGAGGATCGTTGCGAGTTTGAGACCAGCCTGGGCTACAAAATGAGCTCAAGGCCAGCCTGAACTGCATAATGAGACCCTGTGTCAAAAAGATTTTTTTAAAAAAATCAATTTTATATGCTTATGTGAAATAAGCAAAGTTCTCCTATGAATTCAGTTCCACCAGAATCAAGCAAGCTCAGGGTCACATGATCAAAGGTCATGTGCTGCCTAAAACTGCTTGAGTACTTCTATCATCAATGCTGCACAGGAACTAAAGGAGTTCAGCATCTGAGAAGGTTCTAATTTCAAGAACAGTGCTGCTAGATATGTATATGTAATAATTCCCTAAGAGGAATTTAACCATTATGCAGTGCAAACATATACTAATACTAGTACTACTACTAACATGACTAACACTACTAACACTACGACTAAACCCTCTACTGCTGATGCACTGTTGTGCAGTGAAGTGACTTCCAGCACTGGTGTGGGTACAACTCACCAGCTTTTTGATTGGGAGTTTTTACTGCAGACTGACATCATGGGACCTGGTAATACACTCAGATGGGTGCTTGAGGAACATTCTTTTCCATTATAGAAACACAAAAATCACAGGAGTGACCAGTCAAATGAGAATTATGTGACAGCAAGGGTCATGGAGATACCTCAGAGTTCTGCACCCTAATAGTGCAACTGAAGCAAAAGGCAGGTAGGTTAGCATCATCTGACAAGGCCACTCTGGAATTTAAGCAGCCCTCATATGTAGACCTGAATTTCACATTTAATCTGATCAAGAGATTTGAATAAAATCCAGGCCCTACTGTCCCTTTTGTCAGTAGTCTGTGACTGGAGTCATAGATTTCTGCTGCTTCATGCTATGGTTCATGGCTAGCTAAAAAAAAATAAAAGAAGGTTTGTCAAGTACTAATAAACTTAAGAAAACCAAAAATATGTGTGTGGGTAGATATTGTTTTACGGATTTGTTAAAGGCACTACCTTAAAAACGGTTTTTACATATCTGGAAGGTCCCAAAAGGAACAAATGACAACAAATTAGCATTAATAATGACAAAAGTAATTATCTGGTAATACTTAGTTCAGTTATAGATTGAAGAATGAAAAATAACAGAGCTGGTAGGGGAGAGAAAGTAAATAGAATTGAGATGTATTATTTATATGTACTTCCTCGTGATGAATATAAAATAAAAAGGGTTAAGGATGTAGCTCAGTGATAGAGCACTTGCCTAGCATGTATGAAGTTCTGGGTTTTAGGGTCCTTTAAATAGAAAAGAGAAGAGCAAAGCAGAGGAATTAAAGAATGATCTCTCTTTTAAAATGCAATTTAAAGAGTGAGATTTATGTAAATTACAGCCTAAGGTAGATAGTGGGTATTGGAAAACTGAAGAAACCAACTGGAACCCTTAAAGAGGGGCTATCAGTTTCAAACATAAAACCTAAAAGAAAAGTTTTGTCTAGAAAAAGGGACTGAGTTTCTTATTAAGGTTTCTGAAAAGAATAGCATCTATCATTGAAACCTGGTGTTTCCTACTTCTTATCACAATCATATAATATAAAGGAAACATGGCCAGGTGTGGTGTTACATGCCTGTAATCCCAGCACTCGGGAAACTGAGGCAGAAGGATTGTCATGAGTTTGAATCTAACCTAAATTCCAAAATGAGTTCAAGGTCAGCCTGGATTGCATATCAAGACTCCATTCCAAAGTCAAAATGAACAAAGCAAAACCCCCAAAAGAAAAAGAAAACGTTACAAAGTTTTACCAAACTCTATACAGATATCTCACTCTGGTTCAGCCTACTTTGTATGCCACACAAACATGATATTCTACTCTACCATCGTCTGGACACAGCTGAAAAGTACACAGACCATTACCAAGAATAGTAGCAGGAAAGAGCCAGTTCTCATGCTGTGACTCACAGCCTCCTAGTCTTCCCTTCTGCACTTGAACTGTCCACTTCCCCATTCCTTCCCCTCAATGGCCCTAATCGCCGGGAAAGCAGCCTGACCTTACAATCCACACATTCCCAGGAAAAACTTCCCCAGGTGAAAGCAGTCCATCATATCACAGACTAATAAAATGCTATATGGAATTTAAAGATGTTACTATCTTTTCTTTGCAAGAGAGAAATTCTCATCAACTTTCTAAACGCAATGTCAAAAGCAATGTGTTCTACAGCTACAAATGGGCAATACAAAGACATAAGATACAGAAATAGTCAAGAGCATTCATAGCACAAAATTATGAAAAACAAAAATATAGTATGTATACTTAGTTTATAAAACAAGTGCAGGGGCTGGGGATTTAGCTCAGCAGCATAAGCACCTGCCTGGCAAGTGCAAGGTCATGAGTTCAATCCCTGGTATCACAAAAAAATAAATAAATAAATAAGAAAAAAATAAAACAAGTGCATACACTGAGAAAGTAATAAAAATTTTAAATGTTACAGTGGCAGAATTAGGACTTTTAAAATTTTTTCTCCTTAACATTCTTATCAAGCACAATAATATTTTTGAAAAGTTAAGTGAAATGGCAGTATGCCTACAAGCTGTTGATCACCCTAAATTAACCAAACTCTACTCCTACAAATGTACCTAAGCCTCCCTTCAAACCAGGTCCAGGACTCATTGCATAAAGTCTTACTTACCTTTTATAATATTGCAACACTGAATAGAAATATAATTTTAAAATCTATTTGCAATCTACTTTGTAAAGACACTCCTCATTTAACAACCAAGTTACAGTCCTGTGACTAGGTTGTTAACTGAATTGGTCGCTAAATGAGGAACTGTATATATAGTATGTACATTACAATAGTCATTACAAAGAAATGGTCAAAGGAAACTCCAACTTGGTCGCCTTGCTTTTATTTGTATAACTCTTACATGCAATATTAGAATGTATAACAGCATATAGAACTATAGTACTGTACAGTACTATCAGCAAAAATTAAAATACTGTATAAATAAGATGTACTGTACAACAAAAAAGGCTACAAACAAGATGTACAGGGCTGGGGATTTAGCTCAGCGGCACAAGCACCTGCTTGGCAAGCACAAGGTTGTGAGTTCGATCCCTGGTTCCACAAATAAATAAATAAACAAGATGTACAGAACCATACAAAAAAAGGACGAGTCACAAGTCCAAGTGGCAGTTCATAGGTCTGAATAGTCAAACAGATAGGTCATTAAACAAGGAACATCTGTATTTCAAATTCAACTTAAGAATATTATATTACATGATCATTCAAACACAGCTGCTTCATCTAAGGACCTCAGAGTAATAACCAAAAATACTATGGAATTACCAACATAAACCTTTCTCTCTCTCTCTTTTGGTGGTACTAGAGCTTGAATCCAAGGCCCTCAGACTGAGCTACATCCCCAGCCCTTTATTTTGATGGGGTCTCACTAAATTGCCCAGGCTACACTCAAACTTTTGATCTTTCTGCCCCAGCTTCCAAAAGTGCTGGGATTACAGGTGTGTATCACCATGCCTGGCTCATAATCTTGTTTTTCAAAAAGAAGACATAAGCATAACTAAAACCTCAAAATTAATTTTTTAGAGGGTTTTTTGTTTTTTTTTTGGTACTGGGGATTGAACTCACAACCTCATGCTTGCCAAGCGGGCACTTGTGCTGCTGAACTAAATCCCCGACCTTAAAATTAGTATTTTAAAACTAAGCCCAACTGCTGATTTATAAGATATATGTTGGGTCTTACTAGATCAACAATGACCTGTTTACTAGAATGGTACTTCAAGCAGCCAAAACTTACTGAGTCTTATTATGAGTCAGGCCCTGAGTATTGAGTACTTTACAAAATATTTAAATCCCTGAAAATTTTTTTTAGATAGTTACTACTGTCTCCATAACCACAGAGGCTAAACAATTTGGTAGCAAGCCACAGAGTAGATTCTGACTTGAGTGTCTCTAAAAATCCATGTCTTCCTCGCTGTGGGCACAGGGTAGATATACCACCATCAACAAGTGGTTAAGTATCCATAGCAAATTCAGTACAACTCTGACATGAAACATAAGGCCACCATGTCTGCTGCTGTGGGCCTCCTCTGCAGCTCACATGGGCACACACACACATTTTCCTTAGCTAGACTCTCCTGCAATGCCATCCTTCCACTGAGGAGGTTTCACAATAACACATCAAGGTGAGAAACAAATTCATGAGTAGAAATTTAGTGTCCATCCTGCAGACACTAGCTATGGTGCCACACACCTGTAATCCTAGCACCTAGAAGGCTGAGGCAAGAGGATTGCCACAAGTTCAAGGCCAGTATATATACCTGACTATATAGAGAGATGCTGTTTCAAAAAGAAAAAAAAATCCTGCAGTCCTCCAGACACTGTCCAGAAAGGAGATAGAATTTCAATTCCAATGTCCACATCTCATGGAAGGTGCCATGGTAGAGAAAAGGGAGGTGAAGCTCCCATCTTTACCACCTTGTATTTGAATGCCATTCCCGCTACCTGAAAGCTGAAGATATGGAACACCATCAGGGCCGGGACTGGCACCAAGGAAGTGCTCAGCTGACACTGATTCCTCTACTTTCCTGTGTGATCCTAAACACACAGGATCATACTGCACATCAGCTAAGCATCAGTACACATTCGGTTGCAATTATAAACTTGAAATTATAATTCTTTTTTTTTTTGGTGCTGGGGATCAAACTCACGACCTCGTGTTTGCCAAGCAGGCACTTAGGCCGCTGAGCTAAACCCCCGGCCCTGAAGTTATAATTCTTAATCAAGAAAAAAATTACCTGAAGCATTGTTGAAAAATGCTTTATTGCTTCATCATACAGACCACTGCCAATCAACACATAAGCAATAGCTGTGAAAAAAATACAAAAATATTGAAGCAAAGAATAAAGAGGCTCAGACTAGCACCAGCAACTAAATTCTTTGCTAAATCTCAATCCAAGGACGGATGTAGTCAGGCAGAATGAGGAAGCCAACACCATAGCACTGAATTGCCCACTTCACCGCCCATGACTTGCTAACGGGTCTCCCAGTACTATCTAGATTTAATTATCAAAATTATCAATTAAACGACCCACTTTTTCTGAGCTCATCACTTACTTTCACATCCAACATAACCACTGTGATGTCTCCTGTCCACATATGAAAAGAGCTGGAAAGGTGCTGAGTTCTAGGCACACTACCCAGTGCAGTGATTAAGCGAGTGCTAGGAGAAACACCCAGACAGCACCACAAATCTCAAGTCCTGGGAGTGCTGGATTTACTGCCAATGATGTAGCAAGAACAAAAGCATGTTCAAATTAATATATATTAATGTGATGCTTAACTGTGGATAATTCACACCCTGTGATGCAATGACAGTCTTTTTCCTATTTTTTTTTTATTCAAAATATAGTTAAAACACTATTCAAGACTTACAGTAAGGATGATAGTTATTTTTACCTAATTGTTTTGGAAACTCCTATGGTGAAATGGGAGCCATGACAATCTCTTGAATCATGGCAACATTCTGATTAACTTGCTCCCGCCAGCTTGAACTACAGGTGGTACACCATTGGGTGTCATGGGACAAACCTGCTGGGTGGAACAAGCTGCCCGACAGTCATGCATATGTGGCCCTGTCATGGAATGTGTTAAACTATCTCATTCATCAAATAACCAATAACCTGGAATCTTCTAGACTAAACTTCTATAACACTTGCCCTAATTCCTCAATACTACTAAATTTCTAAAAAACATTTTATTCTTTATTCAACATAATGACTAGTTTGATCATATTTTTGTGAAAACAAAACAAAACAGCTTTATTATAATATCCTCTCAATCCATGACCTACTAGGTATTCAGGTACTTGGGCAACTACATTTACTGTCCTGAATAGCTTATATTTCCTAACAGTTAAAAGCAGAAAAATATTAAACACAGCAGAAACACTAAATGCTCAAAGTGCTTTGGAATATCTTTATATGCAACCCAAGAAAAGGTTTAGCATTATAATAACAAAAAGCTTCTGAAGGCACCCTTTAAAATAAATAGGCTATTTTTATCTTGGTTTCTTTGAAAAGATAAATTAAGGTCAAACTGGTGTTTGAAACCTAGGCTTGGATTCCAGCCAGTCATATGATCATGAGGACCTGTCCCTGCTCCTAATTCTCTGGGTCTTGCTTAAAAAAACCTGTGGAACATTTTCTTAATTTTAGGGGAAAAAAATCTATGATTTAAGAACATATCCAAATCTTTGTCTATAGCCTGGTCATTAAATTTCACTGAAAAAAAAAAAAATCAGATGCAGTTTCCAAATTTTTCAATTTAAAAGTAAACATTTTTAAGGAGGGAAAAAAAGCTCTTAAATTTTAAAAAAACCTAATGCAAATGTCACAGAAATATCAGTAACAAGTGTCTATATTTTGTTATGGGAATCCAAAGGCATAAAGGAAACATTAGAATAGTTATAATTCTTCCAGAAATCTCTACTAACCAACAAATCTACATTGCCTAGTAACAAAAATCTTGACAGAAGTCTTTCAAGAAAAATTAGTTGCAGAAAAGGCCCTAAACCAGGTAAGGCCCTATGCTCCCTTAGGGTATGATGGAATACTCTTTAGAACAGAAAGGGCACGGCACATACCAGGCTCTTGATAGTTATTAATAAATGCATACAGACTGAACAGAATCCAAGGATTTCAGAAGAGATCACATCTCTGAGGCTCTAAAGGGAAACTAATTCTCAAAACTTCCTAAACGAATGTCACTAAGAAGTGATTAGCACTTTCAAAATAGCTCTCAGTTGTCTGCACTCAAAGGAAATACAAGACAGCTCAGTCTGAACCTAAAACAGGGACATCCATGGTAAAGATAAACAATTATGCTTAAATTAAATGATGACAAGTTCCCACCAGCACTTGGTACAGCCTGGCCCATGTGGCACTGCCTGCCTTGGATTCCTTCTGCTCCACTCCCTTGAGCATAAGCCTGCTGGTGATGGAGGGTACATCCAGGGTACATCTGAGTGGGCATAGCCTACTTCACACACATCATGGACAAACCAGACCCTGAGGCTCATCTGCAGATTTTCCTGTACCAGGAGCTCAGATCCAAGAATCACAACCTAGGGACAGGAATAACATAAACCTGGCTATTCTGTCTGCCACAGAAGAGAAGAATGGAGTTGTGCTGCTCTGAGATTCACTCCAGCTTTCAGTTCTTTACAATGCACATTTGCTGACAGCACACGTAACCTTCTAAGGAATGGAAACAGCTTAAGAGCTCATTACCATACTTATTAATTTCCATGGAAACACAGGACTGGAATAGTCCCTACTGATCTGTTTTTAAAATGACGTAATCCATAGAACCTCAATGCAGCTGAATATCCCATGCAATCTTAGACAGTCAAGAGTGACAAGCCCCGTCTTGGAGCCCTCTCTCCCTTTGTCTGCCTTCCTATTCTACACCTAATCATAAATTCCAGAAACATTCCCAGGTTCAAGTCTTACCTAATTCTTCATTTGTGCTGTCATTATCAGTGGCAAACGGAAATCTCTTTTGTTCTGCAATAGATTTGGCTTGGCTCTGAGAAAAAATAAACAAACATATTTTAGCTCATAACAAATGAAGGAAAAATTGAATTAAAATTCTGTTTAAAAAAATTAAAGATACATTTGATTTAAATGGAAGCAGAGAAGTAAATGCTCTAAGTCCTACCAATTAAGTATTTCAAGAGCACAGTCCAGTGTGAGTGGTTTGCTTCCTCCCCTTATCACACTTCTGTTTTCAAAAGAAAGCACTTCTGTGCTTCTGTAGGGATTTATCTTGTCAGCTGCTTTTAGGGCCCTCCACACTTGTGCAGGTGATATGATGACTTCAATTATGTTACACATACCACATTCTAGCATTCAGTACTCGAATGTGGCTTGAACATGTCCTAAACCCTAAAAGCATTACAGAAACAACAGCTACAAGCTGAACAGTAAGGATGTTATAAAGGACTAACAGATCTGACTAAAAAGCAAGACTTCTCTGTATAACAAACAATGTGCACCAAGTAACACAATCATTCTGTTTAATACAGCAGACTGATCACTGCAGAAACCATGCAGACCGGAGCTGAACAAAAACATAAACAGGGGAAAGTAAAGAAGATAGTTGGTTTGACAGCTGGGATGCTTTTACATGCAGTATTTGTCCAGCAGACAAAGAGATATTTCTAATGTTTTAGAGACACATCAGGTTTGATAATATAAACATCTATTTCACCACAGTTTGTCAACAGAAAGTTATGATGTACTTAGCCTATGGGTGCTCATTAAAATTATAACTCCATACCAGAGTCACCTAAAAGATAATTAAAACTCATACATATGCATATAACGGAAAGTTAAGGCAGGAAGGAATGAAAGGTCTGTCATTTTGGGTAAATCTAGAGGCTGAGAACTCTGTGACTACCCTATTAGAATTTTCTTTTCTTAAATCCGTACTACAAAGGCCATTGGAGTCTATATAGGCAATAACCATACACAGGGTACTCTTCTGACCAATCCATGACAACATAGTCAATGACTGGTACTACTTAGCCATGATAAATGTGACCTGTTTATTGACTCAAGTAATAGAACTGCAAAGAATTTCCCTTTATATTCTTTAAACATTCCAAATCCAAAGTAAAGTTCAGATACAGAGTGGAACTTGATTTGCCTATAAACAGGTCAAGTGCAAGCTAGTTCATGTCAAAATACAAGTGACTGCTGGGGATGGTGTCCCATACCTATAAACAGCCACTCAAAAGGCGGAGGCAGAAGGATTGAAGTTCAAGTCCAGCCCAGGCAACTTAGCAAAACTGTCTCAAAATAAAAAGGCGTGGACATGGAGCTCAGTGATGCCTAGCATAAATGATGCCAAGTTCAATTCACAGAGAGAAAGAGAGAAGGAGACAGAGACAGAGACAGAAAAGAAGAAAGGAAGAGGGTGGGGAGAAAAGCAAGCCAGGTCACTCACAAGCCAGTGCTTACTTAAAGCCACAAGTTAAGGGGCAGGGAATATAGCTCAGTGGCACAGTGCCTGCCTGGCACAGCACCTGCCTGGCAAGTATGGGGCCCTGAGTGCGATTCCCAGAACCAAAAAACTCCCCAAAGAACTACAAGTTAAAAGACACAGGTCAGAGGGTGGTCAAGAGGCTCTTACACCTTGGTCATCCCCTCCAGGAGTCTGCACAAAACGAAACATTTAGGAAACCCCACCACTGTGGGAATGTTCCATACTTTATGTCTTTTGTTAAAATTCTGACCAGTAGAAACTCCAATCAGTTCCCTCTGGTTTTTACTGTGTATCCAGGAGCTTCCACAGTGGGAGCCAGAAAGCTGTCTTTGAGATGTGGCAACGCGAGGCTGGTGAGCCTTCTCTGTAAGTCACTAGAAAGGCAAATGGAAGGAGATATTTGACCTCCTATCAGGAAGAAGAATCCTCATAACATCCAACTGGGACTACTGAACTTCTACAAATGTTTCAGTTATGGCCAGTTCACTACCTCGCAAGATGGACCAGTATGGATGGCTGGTTGTTTCATTTTGAGGCAGGGTCTTGCAATGTAGCTCAGGCTGGCCTTGAACTCACTGTGTTACCCAGATTGGCACTAAATTTACAATCCTGCCCTAGCCTCCCTGGTGCTAGGAATATAGGTGTGTGACACCATGCTTGGCCACTAGTCTGGTTTTGGACAAGTCTATATAGTTTTAACATGAAAAGGCAAAGATTTTTTGGAAAAGAAAAAGTATCCTAATGGGAAATTTTAAGCAAAATCTACAGAAATATCAAAGGAAAATATCTGGGGAAAAATATGTTATACTTGGGCAGTCGAGAGCCCAACACCTTGAGGGGTCAGGATGAAGGACACTAACATGGACAGGCAGACACACAGATGGCTGCGCTGACACATGTAGGCAGACATATGGACAGATATGCTACATGTAGATAAATGCACTGACACTGGCAGACATAGATGAACATGCTAATGTGCAGAGACAGGCAGGCGCACAAATGGCACTGAGACAGACAGGCAGAAGTGGTCAGACATGAGAATGTGGGCAGCTGCTGGGGACAGTGGTGTTAATGTGGACAGGCAGAAAAGTGGACAAATGTGGTAATGCGGACAGGCAGGCCCGTGGGCAGCCATACTAGCATGGACAGGCAGATGCCAGGCATGCATCCTTGAAGTGAAGAGATTCCCCTATGCAATTTAGTTGGTAAAAATAAAACATAGAGATACAGAAGATACATACACAGGCCAAGACTGGAAAAATAAGATTATACTATGCCTCCAAAGACAAAAGGCTCATAGACATGGGACTGAGTCATGATCTCCCCTTTACTCCTTAAAGTTTAAAGTCCTAGATCCAAAATCATCAATCATCCCACTCATAAAATGAAATAATTCCCGGTGATGAATGCCAGATGGCCTAGCTATACTTCTGCACACAAAAGCAACAGGCCCTCACTCCTTACTCCACCCTTTAGAGTTAGGACTGCTGTGCTTCAGGTCACAAACACAGAATGCATATAGAGAAGAGCATACCAGAATCTTTTCAGTGTTGAGGGAAAGCAAGGAGTCACAGGGCGGTGATCCTTTGGGTTCGCAGTCTGACTCGTGGAAGTTCAAAAAGGACGACTCTGAAAAGCAAACATGCCATTATCCTCCTTACCTTAAATTTAGGCCCTTAAGTGCCTAACAGTGAAATTGAAAATTTGAGAAATCCACATAACCAAAATAAAGACACATATTTTTAAAAAAAAATCTAAAAGAGGCACCTATCTTCTACCTCTGCAGTGTGTAACATTTTACAGCTTGTGGGTGTTTTGCACATTCACAAGTGATGGTCCTCACACTCACCCTGGACACAGCAAAGCTTCTTAATGGTGAAAAGGGACTACAACAGGTGTGGTGGAAAATGCCTGTAATTCCAGCACTTGGGAGGCTGAGGCAGGAGGATAGTACTACAGTGAATTCAAGGCCAGCCTGAACTACATAACAAGACTGTGTCAAAAAGCAGGGGGTGGGAGAGACAGACACCCCACAACAGGAGACAGGACAGACGGCTTTTGATGACATGATGGGGGATGGGACTCTGTAGGTTATGACTTTTCTACAAGTCACAGAGCAGAAACAGCACTAGTGCATACTTGTCTCATTGCACAGACAGAATTAGGAGTGGCTGAGCTCCTCCAGGTAGATTCCTACACAGCAGCATCTACTTTAGGTTTAAAAAAAATGTATCACACATGGGTGAACAAAGCCCAGCAGGGAGACCTCATATTAGAAGACAGGAGTCTTCCAATATCCAGAGCATATAAACAAGGAAGAGACAACCAATTTAAATGAGCAAAGGACTTAATGGGCAATTCTCTAACAATATACAAATGGTCAACAAACAGATGAAATGATTCTCAGTATCCTTGTTAATGACCAAAAAAATGCAAATAAGATCAAAATGAAAACCTCCTCACACTATAACGCCTATTAACAGGGAACGGTGTTGATAAGGGTGTAGAGAAACTGGAAGCTCTGCGCACTGCTTGTAAGAAAGTAGAATGGAGGAGGGGAGGGAGAGGCAGGTGAGTGGAAGTAAAAAGAACTGACATGTTATATACACATTCCATCTCCCCAACATAAACGCAATCACTGTGCACTGCAAACATAAATTTGGTTTTTAGAGACAAAGTCTCACTGTGTAGTCCAGGCTGACCTCCTGAGTGCTGGGATTACAAGTGTGCACCAGCACGTGTGGCTATAAAAATGTTTTTTAAAAACATACACAACAAGAATTGGGGATAGCAGGGGTAGAGCACATGTGTGGGAACTTGGCTTTACTCCCTGACAGAAATAGAAAGAAAGAAAGAAAGAAAGAAAGAAAGAAAGAAAGAAAGAAAGAAAGAAAGAAAGAAAGAAAGAAAGACCAAGAGTGAACTTAAAAAAAAAGAAGAAAGAAAACGGTGGACCCACTGTGGAAAAGACTGCCAATTTACCAAAAAATGTAACATAAGTGGTACACACCTATTTATGCAGTACTATGATTTGTGCTGATTGTGCTATAGTTTTATGTTCTATTATACATTACAGTATTGCATGTAAGAATTATGCAAATAAAACCAGTCATCCAATTGGAGTTTTCTTTGATCATTTCTTTGTTCTGGATACTGTAATGTACATATTACCTACAGTTCCTCATTTAGTCACCAATTTAGAAACAACCCAGTTACAGGAATACTCAGTCATTAAACAAGAAATGCCTGCGCTTACAGAAGTAAAAACAGGGACTTAAGTACTGTAAACACATGTTCATAGCAGTACTATTCACAACAGCCAAACGACAGAAACAGTTGAAATGTTCATCAACAGATGAATGGGTAAACAAATTGTGGTATTTAGTCATAAAAATGAAGAAGTGATACACATTGCAAGGTGGATAAACTCTGCAAATATCAGGATAAAATAAAGAAGCCAGGCACAAAGGAGCACACATTACACAATTCACTTATCTAAAATGCCCAAATCTGTAGGAAAAAAAAAATGTGTATTTGTGGTTGCCAGGGGCTGAGAAACTAGGAAGAAACTGTTCAGTGGGGAAGGGGGTCTCCCTTGGAGTACAGAAATGTTTTGAAGTAGTTGTACAACACTGTGGATGCACTATATGCCACTCAATTGTTTACTTTAAAGTGGTTTTTATGAGAATCCCACCTCGGGGGGGGGGGGAAGAAGACATGGGCCAGGGGTATAGCTCAGTGACACAGTGCCTGCCTGGCAAGCACAAGGTCCTGAGTTCAATTCCCAGTATCAGAAAAAAAAGAAAAAAAGTAAGAAAAGAAAGAAAGAAAGAAAGAAAAAGAGAACCCCACCTCAATAAATTAAGGAGAGATATGTTTTCATTCAACAGTCATTATAAACCATCAAATTATATCCCAAGTACCATCTAAGGAGCACAGCAAATTTTAAGGTAATATCAAAATCAACCTATGTCTTTGAGGAACTTAAAATTTACAGTATCTAGATTCTCACACATACTTAAGCCACAAGAAACGGGACATGTTACATACACCTAAGCAGCCCTGGGATGCGGAGCAATTACTGGAGCTGAAATGCCAAATTTTTCAAGACATGAGAAGGTTTGATAAGGATGTATGGATTTAGGCTGGGCTGCATAAAAAGTACTATATCCAAAGGAACAAAGGCAAGAAAACGTAAAAGGATTGTTAGCTGTAACCCAGGCTAAAAAAGAGCCTATACTGGAAAATGTAAAGTATGAGGCTGGAAGGTGAGCTGTCAGGCCTGAACCCCATTCCTTCCTCTCCAGCAGCCCCTCCAATGTGTAGAATCCACTTCAATTTTAATAAATATACATCGTACCAATTTTAATTGGCTGCACAATGCTCCACAGGACCTTAACTAGGGCTTTGCACAGGCTAGAATGTGCTCTAACACAGATCTATCCACTCCATCTCGCATTCTGTACTGGGGATTGAACCCAGGGAGAACTGAGCTATCTTTTCAGATCTTTTAGATTTATTCTGAGGCAGGATCTCACTAACTTGCTCAGGCTGACCCCAAACTTGTGTCCTCAGCTTCCCCAGTAGGTGGAGTTACAGGTGTATGCCACCACACCCAGCCCAATGTTGTGTTGTTTGTTTGTTTGTTTGTTTGTTTTTGAGACAGGGTCCCACAGTGTAGTTCAGGCTGGCCTTGAACTCACTATGTAACCCAGGATGGCCTCGAACTCAGAGCAATCATCCTACCTCAGCCTCCCAAGGGCTGGGATTACAAGCATGCGCCACTATACCCAGTCCCATAAGGTTTTATGATTATCCATGACCTGTATTTTTGCAAATTACAAACCCAGCAAGGATAAATTCTTTTAAAATTTTTATTAATACATGTTTGCAGCACATAATGTTTACATTCTTTGTGTGGAGTTGGTACATGTACGTAACACATCTTAATTATTTTTTCATCCCCTCTCTCTCTTCTCCCTCTCCCTCTCTTCCTCCTTCCCAATTAGGATAAATTCTAACAAATACAATGGCTGAGCCAAAGAGTATGAACAATTTTAACGCTTTCCATACACACTGCACTATTCCTTTTCCAGTATGTAGTAACAATAGCATTCCCATTATTGGTTAGTTTGCATTTCCCTCCATTTAGAATATTAATATTCTTTATCTTTTCCAATCTGAAAATACTATGAGTAAAGCAAACTTTGGGGTTATCAGCCACTTGTATCTCTTGTTTTGCCATTTTCAAGTTATCTGACTCACCCAACAGAAGACACCAAGAATCATTTGTATAAATATTCTTTTTCTAGTGCTCATTTTGTTAAGGTTGCAAAACAAAATTTCCCTCCATCTTTTTAATTAAAATTACACTAAAATTATAGATTAATGGGGAGGATATTTTGCTTCCCTACAAAGATTCAATCTATTCAAGTCTTTTATTAACCTATATGAAGTTGTATAATTTTTATGTAGAATTAACACATATATTTGCTGTACTTTTCAAAAAGTTTTGAGTATCACTGATTCAATACATTTTGCTTGGCAGCTACAATGTTCCAGCTACCCTGTTAACTCAGTAGTCATCAAAAACCAGAAATGATCAGTCTTGCAAACAGCATTCAGAGCCATACACAGAATGCAACCTAAACAGCAGTGTAAGACACAAACCTAGACAGGTTTGGCTAGAGACTGCCTCCTGAGTATATGAATAACATCGACTGATACACACAAGTACCTCCTACGGGCACTCTTTGAACTCCAAAGACAAGGAAAATGAGGCAGAGGGGCTTTGAGTCATCTGCCCAAGGTCATACTCTAGCAACTGCAGTGGAGAGGGAGTCTGCATCTGGAGTATGTGCTCTTAACTATACACAAACGAGGGTGTCTGAAGAAAGCTGTAGATTAACAGATGAAGATCCACAGAAGGCTCAGCCCAGAAAATGGTCCAACAGAAAAAGCAGCATCTAACTGGACAGAGCTGACTATCCATCTGTACATTACTGAGCTCTCAATATCTCATTATCATCTTCATTTACTTGGCTCATAACTATCACTTACACCTAACTTTATCAAGGTCTTCATAATACTCACTGAGCATCTTATTGTATTGGAGAAAACATCCAAAATAAAAAAACCCTCTAAAGTACTGTACCAGTGATAATGAGAACCTCGACTTTTCCTGAGATTTATACTTTCTTTAATTACCCAGAACCCCCTCATCTTTTGACAATAAAACCTTTTCATTTAATGCTTATCAACATTCAGTAGAAAGCTAATTTAAACACTGTGTACTTAACAGGAAAACAAAATATCAATAAAATACTAAATTTTTAATATGTAAGGAGTGTGTAGATCATCAACATTTTCAACATCAATTGTTTACCTGCTTATAATATCTAAAAAACAACAGCAGAAATCAATTTCTATGTGAACTACAATGAAAATACAAACACAGCTCTACCACAGAAATAATCTTTGCTTCAATTCCAACACCCAAGGCACGACAATAGCACGTTCCATCCACAAGTCTCATTCACACTGACAGCACCTGTGCATAGCTTTCTTTTCCTGTTTGGCAGGTCATTCTTGTCACCTCTCCTGTCTCCCTCTTTTGTCAGGAGCTTCCTATTATACAACGTCCACTTAGCAGGAAAATAAAATGTCAATATTAAATACATGACAGGTGTTTAGAATAAACGCTTTCCAAATAGCAGCCAAATTGTTGGATTTTTTTCTTTCTTGGCAGATCTTTTAGTGGTCATAACATAAGCAATTTTGAAGGACACCAGATCTCTTGAGAGTCATTTTTGTTTTACAAATCTCAACACCACACCTTGTCACTTCTCCATAAATCCTTTAGATTCTGATGATTAGAATGATAAAGTCCTGCTACGAAAGCTCTTAGTTCAGATCAGTGAGCTGTCGCAATAAATATATTTTTGACTTTTACTACTGATACATATAGAATGTTTTCTTATATTTCATTATTAGTGTATTTCAAAACATCTTGTAGCATATCATCCATTACAAACAATTTGCAACATTGAATCGAAATGTTGGCATTCCATTCAAAGGTTTCAGGCTGGTAAGAACCTAATAACATTTCCTGACCTAATATTCACATCAGATCATTCCAGCTATACATGACCATTTTGTAGCATTTTGACTAGTCAAATACTTATTTATATTACTGTTTTTAACTTCATCTGAACCAAGATCTTCATTCTGTACTTCTCCATCTGTCACATCTGTCATATCTTGCTAACTTCTTTAGCTTACATGATTCAAGTCATCACAGGTAGCCAAGTCACCTGATGACTCACTTTTAACCTCCTCCCAAGTTGTAAAAGTGAATTTTCATGTGACATTGTACTGAATTTGGCTGACAAGAAAAATCAAAAGAAAAAATTTAATAAAAAATTATAAATACACAAAAGTCTAACTTGGCACATGAGTAAAACTGACCCATTTATAATTTGATACATGTGTATACACCTTGTTTACTATATCAAGTGGGTGAACACAAAGATTGCTCCCTCTATTCCCACAGCACAGGTACCGAGATGCACAGCTGGCTACTGTTATGCTAAAATATATATTTTCACTAGAAAAGTATGGTATGAGCATCTGCCATCCAGTACAAGGAACTGAGAGTTGCTAATGAATGTTTAATGAAGATCATGAAATGGGAAAAAAAAAAAGAACACAAAATGAAAATCCAGCAAAACTACTGTAAAATAACTTGAAAACAGAAAATCTGACTGAGAATTATAAAGTAATCATATAATGAATACATTACACAAAGACCCACAAGAGCCATCCTGAAGTAACAGAAATTTTTAAACAAAGCTTTAATGTAACCTAATCAAAGCTATTATTAACCTACACACAAGTATGAGCGAAGAATGTATAAATCCAAATGAAAGGAACAAACAAGAGCTACAGAGGCAAACAACATGGTGCCAAACCAGGAGCAGGCAGGCAAAGGTGAGCAGGCACCTAGGGTATGAAGATAGAAGATGCAGCACATGCTCAAAGAAGCATTTACTCTTAAGGGCTACAAACTTTCCCACAAATCCACCCATGGTATTACAGAGTAACTCAACTCAGAATGCTGTGGCACCTCTACTCAGTGACAGGGATGATTAGTGATGAAAAATCAGATAAACAGGGAAAAATCAGCAAGAGAAGCCACCTGGCTTTGTGTAGAAAGCACTGGGCAGAGGACAGATCTCTGGATGGAGGCCTCTTGAACATCTAGGAAGGAAAGTAGCATGTGTGCAGTAGGAGTCCACTGCCCTGTGCTGGACCTGGACTCAGAGATAACTAGACAAAACATTGTCCAAATGAGACTAGGGTCAGCATGCAGCCAGACTTCCTTAATAAGGTCAAAAACAGATAACTATTTCTTTGTTCCATTTATGAACGTTCAGGAATCTACATACTACTCCTGTGCATACATTTTTCTGTATGTCTCATATTTTAAGTAAAATAAAACAGAACAGAAGGGAAATGTTGGAAAACATCACCCAAACAATACTAAAATCCTGCTTCTTCAAGAAATTTTGGCCAGGTATTGAAAGGGAAAAACTGTACAAGAGAAATTGTTCTTTGTAAAACTTTATTCTTTTGAAACTGCCTAGCTTTACAACTGGTTCATGGCTTTGTAATTACTTTCTTGACCCCTGTAGTCATAAAAGCGTAATCGAACATGTCAAATGCCTGATTGTACCAAGCTTCATGACCATTAATCTAGCCTTGGAACCAATGATCTCACCCATTAACTAATCAGAGGAACTGCCAGACTGGTTTGTCTTGCCTTGGAACCTTCCGCTTGTGATCATACAAAAGCCCTAGACCAGCAGAGACTGGGACCTGATATTTGGGAGTGATCCCAATCAATGCCTGTTGATGTAAAATAAATCTGCCTACAAATTCTGGGTGTTGTTTTGGTGTTTCTGCTTAAGGTAGCAGTATAGCAATGCATGCCTGTAATCTCAGTACTCAGGATATTGACGTATGAAGATTGCCCTGAGTTCAAAGCCAGCCCGGACTGAGTTCAAGGTAAGCCTAAACCGCATAGTGAAACCTGTCTCAAAAATACAAAAAACAAAAAATCAACCCATATCACAAAGTCTGGTGGTACCTAGACTTTCTCAAAGGTAACTTAAGTCTTAGTGACATAGATATTTGTGACAATTGAATAGGTCTACAAATATCACAGGCCATCTTCTCATAGGGCTTGCACTTCAAATGCTATTTCTAACTAAACCAGGCCAGTTTCTCAAAAATAATGTTTAGTCTCCAGGAGAAAAATCCACAGTGATGCCAGTGGACCGCTCTCTCCTCCCTCAGGCCTCAGTCTCTTACCTGGGAACTGCCACCAGTCAGCCTTGAAGAAGAGCTCTAGAGAGACCCTCACAAAACCAGAGAAGGTCACACACACAAAAAACCAGCCCAGAGAAAAGACAGGGCACATACTCAACAGAAAAGGTTCTTACAATATTTCCACAAAACACAAAACTTGGTTAACTTCCTCCAAGAACCGAAAAGGAAACAGTTCTCAGTACACACGTTTTCTTCTATTTATGACCCACTGCCTCTAGGCACAGCAAGATCAACTTCCTATATTTAAATGACCCACTCCTCACTAATGAAGACACCATTCACAGTGGCATTCTATGCCTCACTACTTACTTTTCCAGTCAAAATTAGACACTAAATGCTCTTCCTCTTCCCACAAAAAAAAAAAATTTAGAAAAGAAAATAACCTCAGTTTTGGAATTATTCATTTTAATGAACTAAAGAAAATTACTTAAGGCTGTAAATTAATCATTCAAGTTGATTGAGGCATTCAACATACATCCTCACAAATCACCACTGGGATGTAGGCGGCTATTTGAAACAACTCTAAAGGCGTCAAGTACTTCACTGTCACCTCAGAGCAGCCAAAAGCCTGCTAGTTTAAAAAAAAAATCACATAAACTCACTCTTCTGATTATCAGCACATTTTCAAAAACACAAGTTATTTTTAAACAATTATGTCTTCCTGCCAGGTGGCTTGAACTACAGGTGGTACAGGCATGACTGTCCCATAAGGCAGCTTTTGGCACTGATGTATGAATGATCTAACCACACTTTTAGGTCTTTTTACTAATAAAAATAAAGTCACCCAATGCGACAGTCATATATGGGCTACTGATGGTTCAAGTCATCTGGAAGGAAGACATACAAATTATGGCCCTGAGGTGAATGTATTGTTAGTAAGAAATCATACTAATATGGAAATATTACTGGAGATATACAAATAGGAGGTCAGATTCAAATCTAGACTCTATTTCTTACATATCAACCTTGTTTACCTTCTCTGCTTTATTTTCCTCTTGGGGAAGTGGGAACAAACAGCATCATCAGCACTGAGGGAATACAGAGTGTTTATAATTACGGTACATCATGGGAAAACAGGGAAAGTTGCAGGAAAACTTCTGTTCATTATTTCCTTCCATAATTGCAAACTAAAAATAGTCAAGGTAATAAGGAAAGGAAAAATTTAGTTTTAAATATATATACAATATAGGGTACTTTAAAAAAAAAGAGTATTTGTTGTTGAAAAATAAAGATGATCCTAAGTTTATGGTTATTGATGCTTTTCAAATAAGACAGAAATGTAAAACTGTGACAGAGGAAAAAGTTATGGGTCAGCAAACACATAAAACTCAAGCAGAGGCCAGGGATATATCTCAGCAGCACAGACCTGCCTGGCAAATGTAAGGTCATGAGTTCAAACCCCAGTATCAATTAAAAAAAAAAAAAAAAAAAAACCACCTCAAGCTGAGGCACATGGCATGATTTTGCCTCAGTAGTGGATCATAGGATCTGGATTCCTTGGGACTAAGATTTCCCTTGATGGTGCTGTAGTACTCTGCTGCTTCTAGTCATTTCCCTGTGATATCTATGGACTAGGGGTTCCCACTGGCAGCTATCTTTGCACCTACAATCATTGGAGGTTCTGCCATAATTGGTACTCCAAAAGTTGTGTAGATTTAGACCCTCACAGGCATCAACTCAGCCATCTGCATCTGAAAGCTGCAAGAAGCGGTCTTAACAGTAATGTGCTACTTGTCCTCCATACAGAAGTGATCTTCACACAAACAGGTTTATGGCTGGACAGGTAAGCCAAGTGACAATGCTAAGATTGACAAGTGGTGAGGTCAGGTCTGTGTGACTCTGAAGCACTGATCGGTTCTAGGTCCCGGCAGTGGCACTGATCTAGACCACTGTGTCAATCATGTAGGAGCTCTGGAGACCCAGAACAGAGCCTTGCCCCCCACCCCCCGCCAGCCCTACAGGTAGGATATGCTTAGCTATAAATCCTGAATTTGTTCACATCCTAGGATGAGACAGGCTTCACAGAGTCCAGCTTCTACCTAATTGTCAGGGCGAAGAGGGAGAAACGAGAGGCTTTTCAGAAGTCTCTATAACAATAGAGACAGCTTTTAGCACATACATGACCGAGCAATGCTGAAGGAAATGGCTGGAGCCCCAAGTAGTGTGCAGTTGGCTCTGGGAGCAGCTGCACATCTCAAGGACTTGTCAGAAGGTACTGGACACACACACCAGCTCAGGGCGGCTGTGTGAAGACTCACTGGGAAGACACATGCTACTCATTTCCAATGCTCATTTTAAATCCCACCTGAGAAAAAAAGCACTGCATGGGGTAGATATAAAGAAAACTACAATATCTAAATACATTATGTTTGAAGCCTCATGGCTTCCTCCTCTGAAGCAGGGAGCATAAGACAATGTTCTTCACTTGTGAGGGAATGGAGCAGCAGACAGAAGGACTCCTCCAATGGTCTTGCTTATAAGAAACTACATTTATCATTACGGGGAGAAATCTCAACACACAAGTCAGAGTTGATTCAAACAAAGATTATTCACTACCAGCATATAAACTTGATGACACAGAATGAAACAAGCCACCTGCATGAAGGATACCAGTTGACTTTCTGTTGCCTGGAAACTCCTCTAGCCAGTGATCACTAATGACTAAGGAAGTGAGGGAGAGAGGAAGGGGAGAAAAGAGGAAGGAGAGAGAGAAGAGTAAAAAGGGGAAGAGGAAAGTGAAAGTGGGGGGAGTTGGAGGGGAAGAGGAGAGGAAGAGATTTGCCCAGTACAAAGGCTATGTGGGTGAGCACCACAGGTGTGGTTAAGACAAAAACTGTCTGCAGAGGACTTAAGAGGTTCCTCCCTCTACAGCTTAGACCTCTGGGAGGTGGTATGTTCACTGGGCTACAGATAAGGCACTGCCATTCAGTGAGGTGGTACCGTCTTTCTCAGGGACCAGTACACAGGACACAGACCAAGCATACTTACAACAGTACCTGGCACACAGCAAGCACCCCGTCAGCTATTTTTCCTTCCCCTCAAACCACTCTTGTAAGGAAAATAAAACCTTGTACTTAGGCAACAGCTCCAATTCAGAGACAATCTTGCCAACAAGTAATTCATTTTCACAGCACCACAGAAAGTCACGTGGGCAATTCTTTTTTGAGTCTGTAGTGCCGGCTGCGGTATTTATGCTATTATCAGGTAAGGCCTACCACAAAATAAAGACGTCACCCCTCCGCGAGTAAGACCTCCTCCCAAAGTCAGAATGAGCCAAAAGGAAATTAGATTGTGCTAATTTTGACATCTCAGCTAAAAAAAAGGGCTATTGTCCTCGCAGGTGTACGGTATTAAAGAGCACCGCAGAGGGCCTGAACAGCGACAATCCAGTTGGTAGAGTGGGAGACCTCCACCCTTTCCAAAGCAAGTCATAAGGGAATCCACACTGAGGGAAGGAGGGAATGGGAACTGAAGGTAAAAAACCCACAGCAAAACTCAAAAGAAAAAATGTGAGTGTTCTGCCCAAAGGCGTCTTCCATGATTTACTGAACAAACCAACAACGCCAGACTTCAGCGAGTGCAGCTGCAGTGCCCGCAAGCTGTAGGCCTGGGGACAACCGGTGGGCACGAGTAGTCCCAAAGCCGAGCCGGGGGTCTCCGCGCAGATGCCGCAGGCTCGCCCTTCTCTTTTTCCTGGGGACTCAACCTCGAGGAAGCAGCTCGACACCAGGCCCATGCCCGGGCTGTCCCCTCTGTCTGAGGCCATCGGCCCACTCACCGCACTCTGTCGGGTACTGGTCCGCCCAGTCCCCCGACTGCGGACACCCGCCGCTCGCTGGGGCCTCCTGCTGCTGCCGGTGTTGTAGTTCCTGCTTGAGCAGGGACAGCGGCGAGTAGTGCTCTGTGCCGCACACGCAGGCCAGAGCCCCCAGCAGCAAGACCAGCTGCAGCGCCCGAGTCCTCGCACCGCCCAGGAATCCGCGCTCGCGGCCGGCAGGTGCCATCTTCGAGCACAGCGCACGCGCGGCGGTGCTCGGCCCGTGGCGAGCAGGTGGGCGCGGCGGACGGGCGCAGCGCCTGCCGGGAGTCGTAGTCTCAGCCGCACCGACCCGGGGCCCGCGCCCCGTACCCAGACTACCATTCCCAGCAGGCCCGGCGAGAGAACCCTTCTGGTCCGATTTGACGACTTCCGTCCGTGACCAGAAGCTGCTTGCTTAGGGACTAAAGTAATGGGTGGACACAACGATCAGTGGTCCGGCAAGGGCGCTGAGGGAATGTCTGAAGCGGTCTGTCCCCCTTCCCCGTATCGGTGTATCGAGTGCAACCAGGAGGCCAGTGAGCTATACCGAGACTACAACCATGGTGTGCTGAAGCTTACCATTTGCGTGAGTGCGCGGGCAGGCGAGGGGAATGGCACTGCCAGGTGCGCGGGAGGCTGGTGCGCGGCTCCGGCTTGTGGCCACGGAGCGCAGCGGGTTGGGGGTATGTAGGGACCGGGCCGGGCAGGTTCGGGCCAGAGAGTGAGGACATGGAAGTTAGTGGCATGACAACTTTCAGTCATTTCTTTTAAAGTCCCCCATTCAAGGTAAGTGGGCCTTTATATTCAGCATTCACAATTTAACTGTGCTTACAGACATACTACCCTAAGTAACCTGTGCCGCTGGCCTCGTCCAAGCGCACAGATATCTAATAAATTTATCATAGAAACAGACCAAGACTCCCAAAAGATCAAGTTTCAGTTCCAGTCACTAGTAAGATATTTATCTCCTGCCTGTGGCATGCTGGATGCAAAGACGAATAAGACACACAGTACTGGCATTGAGAAACTTAAAAACTCAGAGGGTTCCATTTTTAAATACGAGTTTGCTTATTGTAGAGCTAAAAGTAAATAGATTTGAGGATAAGTAGGGGGAAACGTAGTCCTTTCAATGGTGATATAGAAGAAAGCAAGAATATTCATGAAAAATTGGTGTAGCAAGTTTATATTCTAAAAAGTGTGACTCATCAGTGAAATAGAGAATATTAGCAGTATAAAGCATGTCACAGATAAGACTGAGGCGGTGCTGTTTGAGGCCCTGTGCTGTGTTGATTTCTTAAAACTTTTCTCTCCAGGATCTTTGTGTGTTTGGTAGTAGATGATAAGAAATGGAATACTGGGGCTGGGGATTTAGCCCAGTGGCTTAAGCACCTGCCTAGCATAGCAAGTGTGAGGTCTCGAGTTCGATCCCCAGTACCAAAAAAAAAAAAAAAAAAAAAGTTAAAAGAAATGGAATACTTTTGCCAAAGTAAAAAAAAAAAAAAAAAAAAGTATTTACTAAAAGTAATGTGGTACTTTATGGTTCCAAGTAAGGTGTTCTACATATTTGTGTGTGTATATATGTGTGTGTATAGTTTTCCTCCTTACATTTCAAACAAGGGCAAAAGGAAGTAATGTGGAGAAGAGAACTTACTGGAAAAGCAAATACTACAAAAAGAACAAAGAAAAATTAGATCTAAATGAATGAAAAAGAGCTAGCAGACTTGAATGAATTTCCTGTTGGTTATCGTGCTCGGTAGGGAAAATGGGCTGTGCCCACAGCATGTCATGGTACAGGAGCTGCCTCTTTCATTGGTTTCATGTCTTGAAGAGTTATCCCTTTTTAGCACTTAACAGACCATATGATAGCATGCTTGTCTTGGCATCTAAACTGTAAGGTCCTCAAGGTTAGATGGTGGCTCTAGGTGATTATTTGATGTATTGGAAGTGATTCATAAGTGGCTGAGAAGAAAGAGTTCATGTTTTGAACGTAGTGTAGCCACTCTACATGCATTTGCCAAACAAGTGAATGCAAAAGAAGTATGAGCTGCTCTCCAAGTGCTGGTTTCTGCCTGCCTGTTTCTAAGAATTGTCCAGACCCTGAATCTTACATTTGTGGTACTACCTGAAAATGAGATATAAAGAACTTTACTGAAGAAAAGAGAAGGAGATCGGGGAACTCCTAGCAGTTTCATTTAAAAATGAATTAGCATCTCTGAACTCAGATCTCATGCAGGAAGAGAGGAAGTATACTCCATGTGAATTGCATGAGGTGTATAAAATAGGCTCTCATCATGTGGTTTCTGACTCTAGCTTCTGTTTAGGTGCTGGCTCATTCTCTGCTCAGGGAAAGAGCTACAAAAATATGAATTCCTTGAGCCTTTATTTTGTTAGTTAGATTTAGTAGCACATCTACCTTCACTGGTTCACTTTGATGGGTTGAAAACATACCTACTTATTGTAATGACATGAATGGTGTGAAGAAACTCTTACCTTGGAAAGAAATCCAATATTTCATGATGCAAGGTTAATATTCTTCAATGCAGTTCATTGTTCTTCGAGTGCTTTGATGTAACTAAAAGGTCATCCTAGTATGTTTGTATGCCCACTTCTATTTCTGTTTTATCCTGCCGGAGTTTGAAAATATCTTGTCGGAATTGTACTCATTCATTTTTTTTTGTACTGAATTGTAGCATTAATGCAGCTTTGTGTTTAATGTTGCTTCATATGTTGCTATTTTAATGATGATGTGATTTGATGACATCATAATCACATGTCCAGAGATCCTGAACTCTAAAATGGTGGGCTGGGTGGGCCTAAATTTTGGTGACCTGGACCCAGGCTGAACTATCCAGTTCTTTTCACTCTCCACTGTCTCCACTGTAGTAGGGAAAGAATGTTTTCCTTCTATATCCCTGGTATGGGGAAAACCCAGGCTTCCTGGCTTTCTGCCACCCTGAGATTATTGGCACCTTGCCTGGTTCCTTATATACATGTAGCTCTCAGAAATTCAGGGAGGGGGCTGAGGCTGTAGCTTAGTGGAACAACTGCCTGGCAAGTGCAAGATCCTAAGTTTGATTTTTGGTACACACACACACACACACACACATACACACAAAACAGTTCAAGGAGCAGGAGATTTTGCTGAACACCTTTCTCCCAGTGTTTCAGAAACCACAGTGTGGGGACCATATTGCCAATAGGTAATAGATTATCAGCCAAAAAAGTACATTATAGATTCATTTATAACAATTCTCACAAATTAAAAGTATCTCCTGAGATACTGTTCTGCTTGGAATTAGTCTTTAAATTGAGTATCTTTTTAGCTTCCCAAATAAGAGGTAAAATATTAATATTTCTAGCCTAGATAGACACTTGGGAAACCACTTCTTACACGGTGAACACTTTGTATCAGAGGGGGAGTTTACTTAAGTGTTGATTTGGCCTTGTTTGCTGTATGAGTAGAGTATTATTCTGAAGTTCAAGATTTCAAATTGTACTAATTTGCTCATTCTAATATTATCTTGTGTTGTTTCAGAAATCCTGCCAGAAACTTGTAGACAAATATATTGAGTACGATCCCGTTATCATCTTGATTAACGCTATTTTATGTAAAGCCCAGGTCTACAGGCATATTCTTTTCAATACGAAAATAAATGTAAGTTATGATAATTTAAAACTTTTTAATGTTACTAAATGGTGCATGTGCTTTTTATAAGAATAACAGAATTTGAATAGAACTTAAAAATATAAAAAGAAATATTCTAATCAGAGATGGTGGTGCATGCTGGAATCCCAGTACTTGGGAGGCTGAGGCAAGAGGATCGATGTGAATTCAAGGCCAGCCTGAACAACAAAGCGCTATCTAAAAGAAAAAGAAAAATTCTAATTAGTGGGTGGGAGTGGGGATTTAGCTCAGTGGCATAAGCGCCTACCTGGGAAACACAAGGCTGTGAGTTCAATCCCCAGTACCCCCCACCACAAATAATAATAATTAGAAGGTAAGTCTTTTCTCTCAACATGTCTGGAAGTTTCTAGAATAGCAGGTGTGGATGTTGTGTGTGTGTGTGTTTTGTTTTGTTTGTTTATTGAGACAGGATCTTGCTATGTAGTTCAGATTGGCCTTTAAATCAGTGTAGCCCAGGCTGGCCTCAGACTAACAGCGATCCTCCTGCTTCAGCCTCCTAAAGTATAGATTTTAAAAGATGTGTTAGGAAACTGGCAGCTATAATCTGCATTGCCTTTAGGGGGTTACGTATTAAAACAGACTTACTAATTCTGAACAGAACAAAATTAAACATATCTGAGTAAGGGGAAAAATACACCTAAAAGAAGTAAAGAGACATTAAGAGAAAAACATTAAACATAATTTGCTGCATTCTACACTGTGATGTTAGGGAATATGTGAGGTAAATAACAACATTGAATTTAGTCAGAAAAGTCCTAATTTTAAAAGTTGGAGTTTTAAAAATAAATATTTAGTGGTTGAATTGTAAACTCCTAAGTTTGGGCAGGATTGACAGATATAATACAGGATATCCAGTTAAATTTGAAAATCAGATAAACAATGAAAATTTTTAGCGTGTATGAAATATGGCAGGAAACATATTTACAATAAATTGTTTATTGTGTATCAGAAACTAAATTTACTGGGTGTTCTGTGTTGTTATTTGCAATCCTAAATTTGAGCTAAAGTTGGTAATAATCATAGTTTATTTATCCCCAGCCTGCCCCTGAAGTGAAATAAGCAGGGCATGTTTTAAATCATCAAAGCATTGATTGTCAAACTTCACTCCATTTTGTGAATCACTCGGTTGCACTGTAGGAGGTTAAATTTTACAGGCTGAGATGTTCCTCAAAACTACACTTACCTGCAGCTGTGCCCTTTGATACTAAGTACAGCTTCTTTCTCTAAGTGACAATGTCTTTTGACTATCAGATCCATGGAAAACTCTGCATGTTTTGTTTGCTTTGTGAAGCATACCTGAGATGGTGGCAGCTTCAGGACTCAAACCAGAACATTGCCCCGGATGACTTGATTAGATATGCCAAAGAGTGGGATTTTTACAGAATGTTTGCAATTGCTTCTCTAGGTAAGGAGACACCTTACTTTCCATTCTTAAACAGAACTTAACTATTTGATGACAACTAAGACAGATGCTCTTTTTTATTTTTTAATTTTTGACTTTTTTGAAACAGGGCTTCACTATGTCGCTCAGGTTGGCCTTTAATTCACTTTATAGCCCTGATTGGCTTTGAACTAGCAGTAAGCTTCCTGCCTCAGCCTCCCAAGTTTTGGAAATATAGGAGGTGTGCTGCCATGCCCGGTTTGGAACATGCTGTTAGTCATGGGCAAAGGGAAATAGTTAACTATTAACCTGCTACTAGGTGAATGTAAATTCTGACTTATTTGATTATAATGAAGTATTGTTTTGTAATATTGAGTCTCCAGTCCATGCCAGTGTCATATTTCTAGATCACACATCTTTTGTGCTATCCTCCATCCTCACTCCCTTGGTCATCTTACCCATCTGCTCAGAACTCCAGATGTCCATCTCTAATCCAGACCTTTCTCCTGACCTCTAGACCCTGTGTCCAACTGCTTCCTCAGCAGCTCCATGTGGACAACCAATAAGTCATCTCCAAAACCCAGCTTCTCCTGGTGCCTCTGCCCAGAGCCTTGCCCACCCCAGTTACAGGTACCTCCATTGTTTCCGTTGCTTTCCCAGGAAGCCTTGGAGTCATCCCTGATAACACATATTCAGCAAGTATTTTTGCACCACTCTGCCACTCCCCTGATGCAAACTAGAGCAGCAGAGTCACCTCATTGTTTTTAGCCCAGTTCCCACTAGTCTTTTCTTCATATTGAGAAGCCTCTTTCTAATCAGCTACTGCTGGGACATAGTAGCTCCCATTTCACTGAGTGAAGCTAAAGCCCCTAGACTGGGCACACAGGCCCTCCATGCACTGCCTCTATTTAAACTATTTAGTTTAAAATAACTAAAATCTGTTATTTTAGTTATTGCCTCTGTCTCTCTTGCCCATCCTGACCCAGCCACTCCAGGGAGCTTACTTCAGACACACTGGGTGAGCCTCTACCTTTGGGCCTCTGAGCTGGCTGCTCCATCTGCTAGGGAGCCTGCCCTTAATGTCCACATGTCTGCTCCCTGGCATCCCTCGGGGCTGAAACATCACTTCAGTAAATCATGCCCTGACTCCCCACCTCACTACCTTGTTTTAAGGTGTTTCCTACAGAAGCTGCTGTTAACTGTATTTTATGATTTGCCTTCTCTACTAAACAGAATGAGAGCAAGACTCTTTGTGTTGGTCACTGTATAGCTCAAGCCCTTAGTAAAGTACCTGTTCTGTAGTAGGTGCTCAATAAACATTTGTGTAGTTGATTTAATGATTGCATACGTATATGCATGCATTCTAACTTGATAAAGTCACCATCAGACTCTGGTTGTTCATTCACTATTATTCATATACTTATTATTATTCATATACTTAAGAATTATGTGCTAAACACTTAAAAACCTTCACTCCTTCAGGCACTGGAGAGATATATGCATGAAAAATACAAAAATCTTCATTTCTGGGAGCTTATGGTTAGAAATTTGTTATGATTTATGACAACGTAATGACAGTGATGTCCATTCCATCAGTAATTTTTTGGGTTATTTGTTGTTTTAACATAGGTTCTAGCTACTTTGCTGGCTTTAACTTAAAATCCTTTTGCTGCCCCATCCTTCCCAGTAGGCAGCATGATAGGCATGGACCACTGTTCCTGGCTCTTACCAGTAATTTTGAATAGAATTTAGACTTTGCTGAATTATGTTACTGGTTTTTCTGTTTCTTCTGAATTTTTTTTATTATCTGTTAGTTAATATTTAAAATATACAGAATATAAACATTTATGTCTCATGGTAGTATTAAATATGCCTTGAGCATATCTCCTAACTCAAAAGCATAATCAAACTTTAAAGTAAAACCTTATAAAATTTCTAAAGTAAGTTGCTCTCTCCACTATATATTTACATACATACACACACATACCTGTTTTGTTGTGTTGAGACAAGGTCTCACTGTGTAGTTCAGGCCAACCTCAAACTCATAGTGATCTTCCTCACTTAAAGCCTTTTTTTTTCACACTAGATAAAAAAGTTAGGTGTTGCGGCTCACATTTGTAACCCTGGCACTTGGGAGGCTGAAGTAGGAGGATTGCTCCAAGTTAGAGGCCAGCTTGGGCTACGTCTTAAGTTCAGGGTCAACCTGAACTACATACCAAGACCCCATCTCAAAGAAACAGAAAAAGCAGTAGCAACAAAAAAGACTTGTTTTCATGTAGCTTGGAATTGTTTTAACTATTACTCCATAGAGGATATTTTGGCTTATAAAGAGAAATGTCTTTTAACTGTTTGTTCCTTTGCTTTTTTATGTGTCTTGATCTAATCCCTAATTAGAGTGTAAAGCCCAAAAGGGGTTTATTAAGAATATCTCACATAAATATAGCATTTTATGGGATCTACATGTACAAGTATTATTTAATTTTCACAGCTATCCTCTGAGGTAGATAGAGTCAAGGTTTTGCCCATCTAATAATATGGAAACAGACTTAGGAAAGAATAAATGATTGATATCCCTGGGATGTAGGGATCAGTGCCTCTGTACAGGCTGGGAGTTTCCCTGCTCCCACCCACCCGTGTCTGCAGCATAGTGCCTGTCAGGCAGGCAGCATCCCGTTCTCCACAGAAGCCTGAGGGATAGAGGCTCCTTGAGGTCTGAAGAAGAGGATCGTGCAGACCCTGAGGGCTGGTGAAACCCATGGTCCGGAGTCTTAAACTAGAACTGTGTGGAGCTTAGTCCACCTACCTTCTGCCTGGAGCAAAAAGGCCTTTCCTTGAGATTCTGACACATTTGTGATAGAGCAACTCATCCTTTGTTAGGTAGTTCCTGCGGTTAGAGAGGGTTTTGTTTTGTTAACTTTATTGATCCTTTTTTTTTTTTTTTTTGTACCAGAAACCAAACAACCTCACACTTGTCGGGCAGGCACTATGCTGCTGAGCTATATCCCTCGCTCAGTCCTGAATGCAAGCTCTGCCATCAGCCTGCATGAGTAGTCACACAGGTGACAAGTCCCTCAGTTATTTTAAAGGGAGACAGCATAGTTTCCCAGCAGATGGTGCTCCATTTCTCAGGGGGTCGTCACCCTAAATTACTGATCCTAGCCATCTGTATTTGGAACCTCTTTAGTTTGGCCATGTTAAGTTTAAAACCATGTGAAAAGGAGAGCAGTTGTTTCTGTGACAGTGTGATACATGTGTTCCAGAAAAACTTGGTGCTGGATGTCCCAGAATGATGCGAACCAAAGCTTGTAGGGAAAGAATAAAGGACAGATCCCTTAGTGCAGGCAGGTGGCCAACCAGCAGTTCTAACAAAAACAGTAGCACAAATTCCCCCTTGACAGGAGCTGAACACATTGCCGTATCCTGACTGCTGGACATCAGGACAAATGTGGCTTCATCTAACCTGTACTCTTTAATTTTCTGAGAAACATAAGGAGTTGCACTCAAAGCAATTAAAACAGCCGGGCATGATGGCACCCACCTGCTGAGCCAGGAGGATCACAGCAAGTTTGAGGCCAGCAGGCTACGTAATGTAGGTCAAGGTCAGCCTGAACTACACAGTGAGAACCTGTCTCAGAAAAACAAAAAACAAATAAGGGAAAGTTTTTTAATTTGATTAACAATATTCCACGTCTTATAGATAATAAGTGCTCAGTAGAGAGTGAAAAGCAACTGCATGAGCAGCACCATCGCAGGGAGGTCCCGTCACCCAGAGCTGGCTGCTTCCGCCCTCCTGCTTCATTTTCATGGGGCTGGCACACACTTCAGCAAGGCAGTGATCGCGGTTCTGATGGAGTTGCTTTTTCTTCAGTGGTAATAAAAAACTTCTTAAAAGAATTGTTGAAATGTTTCTTAAATCATACCAGTAGGATTTTACACAAAAGCTGGGTTTGATTCTAAAAAAACAAGAAAATCTGATACTGCTAAGCATTTCTTCTGAAATCAGCTAAGTTGTGTTTTGGGATTGAGGTTTGTTTTTAGGGGAATATGGTTTGGTTGGAGACCAACAGATTTTTATTTTTCATTGCCTCCTTAGAACAAAGTGCCTTTTTTATCGGCATTTTTACTTTTCTGTGGGTAAAACGACTCATGACAGCCAAAAAAAAGCCCCACTTCGTCTTGCTGCTGAAGGCATTACTGTTATCGAGCTATGGGAAGCTTTTGCTGATACCAGCTGTCATCTGGGAGCATGACTACACAACTCTGTGCCTCAGGCTCATCAAAGTATTTGTGCTGACCTCGAATTTCCAAGCCATCAGAGGTAGGGGGTCTGTTTCACTCTGCCTTCACTGCCTTAACCTACATGAAAGCCTCCAGCCATGATTCTGAGAAAGTTTCACATGACCTGCTGAACACTGGAGTTGTTCATAGAATAGTACTTCCCTGCCACATCTATGGCACCTAACCATGGCAGGCCCTAGTGTTTATTAATTTAACCACATAGTACTTGACAGCTTTCAGCATGTTTTTATGTGCCTTCTCTGTTTAGTGAGGTTAGTGCAGTCATTGTTATCTTTACTTCATGAATAAGCTTGTGGGCCAGGAGGATAGGTCGGTTGTCCAGTGTTCTGGGCTGGGCAGTTGTCAGGCCAGGAGAGGGTGCCAGGTGTCACCTCCCATACCAGAACAGTGCCTGCTCTGCAGGAAATGTCTCCATTTTCCTGTGCACTGTGAGAAGCACTATTTCAAACAAACCTCTTACCTGATACTTTTTATCATATGCTTATCAACTTGCAAACTGATGCGTAGTAGTTCACTTTCATGTTATTCTATTTGTAACTTTATTTATTTGTTTTCTATTTGTAACTTTAGAATCCACTTTTTTATTTTCCTCTTAGGTCAGGTTGGGTTGGGTTGGGTTGGGTTGGGTTGGTTTGGTTTGATTCGATTTGATTCGATTTGATTTGATTTGATATGATTTGATTCCGATTTGAGACAGAATCTTGCCATGTAGACCAGGCTGCCCTAAACTCTTGGCGATCCTCCTGTCTCAGCCTCCCAGGTGTTGGGATTACAGGCTTGCACAGTCATGCCTGGCCTGCTCTTTTGTGTCAACAGGACCCTACTTCTTGATTCCAGGAGAAGCTCCAGGCTTGTATCACACACAAAGACTGGTTTGTCAGAGGTCTGCAAGTAGAAGTGTGGAGCAGGCCACATGTAGATTAATAGTAAGAGTGCATACTTCGGCCAGGCATGGTGGCTCACATCTGTAATCCCAGCACTCGGGAGGCTGAGGCAGGAGGATCATTGTGAGCTCAAGGCCAGCCTGAACTGCATAGCGAGACCCTGTCTCAAAAAGAAAAAAAAAAACACTTCCTAAAACACAGCTTTACAAGACAGTTCATACATAACTTACATGCCACTATCATTGTTTTGTTTTGTTGTTTTAATTTTTGAGACAGTACTGGAAATTGAACCCAGGGCCTTAAACATGCTAGGCAAGTGCCACTGGGCAACATCCCTTTTCCTGTTTTGATTTTTTATGGTATTAGGAATTGAATCACAGGCCACGCATATGCTAGGAAAGTGCTCTTCCCCCAAAGTGGACTTCATTGACTTTTTTTTTTTTTTCTTTTTTTTAAATGGTCTTACTAGTTACCCATGTTGTGGTCAAACTTACGATTCTTCTGCCTCCGCTTGCCAAGAGTTGAAATTACAAGCATACATCATCATGACTTAATCACGTTTTTAAGCACATATTGACTGCGTTTTCTTTTCTAGTGACTCTGAACATCAGCCGCATGCTGTCCTTGTTGGCCGTCCTGAGTGGCTTACTGCTGGAAAGCTGCATGGTCTACTTCTTCCAGAGGATGGAGTGGGATGTGGGCAGCGACTGTGCCTTCTATAGGGAGCAGGACTTCTGAAGGCACCAGAGCATCCAGGCCATGTGCTCAAGACACAGGTCCTTCTCAGCTGAGACAGGAGCCACTGGAAATAAATGTGTGCCCAGAAGAAGCCCATTGCCTGTGGACTGATTGTGTGGTTCCCACGTTCTTTGCTTGAGTTCCATTTGTTGGTCTCAGAGACAGCCGTGTCCCCATTTGTGTTGCTTCAGGGGTCCTGTCCTCAATCTAATGCCTCCAACCCCGCCCTCCCCTACTAAAATCTGGCTCTGCAGTTCATCCCACTGGCCCCCATGTCCTGTTCTTTCTAGCCATTTTGCTCCCTTCTTCACCACCCCTGCTTTTTGTTGCCTTTCTCACCTCTACTGCCCTGTACCTTCAACTTTCTTTACTTATGATCAGCTTTGCCTCTTTTTTAACCATACCTGGACCCTGTAAATGGCTCCTGAACTGTTCTGTTAAACCCTTGAAACCCCTAGCTTCCCACCTCCCACCCCATGGCTGTATCACCCGAGTTTCTGGAGACAGCATCTCTGCCAGGCACAGGCCCTCGGGGGCCCTCTGGCTGCTGCTATCCATCTTCACAGTGCCCTTCTGTGCAGAATCTGTGTACCGCGTTCCTGCCGCCTCCCATGACTCTTCCACCTCTGCCCTTCCCCTTCTGCTCACTGCCTCATTCGGGCTTTTTCTGACCTTAGGGTTCCCTTCCTTTCATGCAAGGACACAGGATCCTGGGATGAGCACAGCACAGAAGAGCAGGGGGCAGAGGTGACATGTATCTGTGACCCACCTCAGGGACAGCAGAGTCACTGGCTCCTGGCTGCTTGTGCTGTCTGCCATGCTACCCTATACAACTGTCACCCCAGTCTGTGCCATTTCACTCTCTTCAGCAAGGCTCCTGCACCACTTATTCTCTCCCTCCACTGGGCTCCACACATACCTTGCCAGGGCACATATGTTGCTCTTCAATCTGGGCCACCTCCCTCCATTTCTTCACCACTTATTTCTGTATACTGTGCTTCCTCCCAGAATGGCCCAAGTCTGCAATTCTAAAATTCACAGGGAAGCCAGTTGCCAGTTGCTTTCAGCATTTCTTTGTCCTTGCAATCCACCAAAACAAGCCCCCAGCCCACGCCCTTCCACCTGGTTTTGTCCTGCCTGAGTTGTGACTGTCCTCGGCCTTGTTGCTCTCCTATGCACCCTGCACACCCTCCTGGAGCTCAGGCCTCCACCTGCCTTGGCCAGGCCACTGGATTCATCCATTTCCCTCTACAGACCCCAGGAGGCTTCTGCTGTGACCAGAGGTCAGTAGATCTAAAACTGAGCTCAGTGTTCCTGTCCTCTAGCCCCTACAAAGTCCTTGCTGATAGCGTCCCCTGGAGATGTCCCTCACCTCTGTCCCTCAGGCTGCAGCCCACACTCCTCATCTCCTGCCTGAGAATATAGCAGCCCCTAGCTGCCATCTCCCCACACTGGTATCACTCATGTCCTCATGCAGTACACCACTCACTTCTCCCTGCTGCCCTGGGTGTTTACTTTCCTCTAAGACTGGCCCTCACTGTTTCCCCCAGGTATGTACTGCCTGCTCCACATATCACTGCACTAAATATCTCTACATATCACTCCTCTCTAGATGCCCAGGGAGGTACCCTCACTCCACGTGCCATGCCCAGTGCTCCAGCCATGTCTGTCTAGGCGACATCATAGCAGCTGTCTCCCCAGTATCATTCTAGACTGTGCCAGGGCTGACCATTTCATTTTCTTCTTCCTTAAGTACTTTTACTTGTTGGCTGTCTAGCTAAGGAAATAAGCTAATGTATTGTCTTGGGAGGTTTTGTTTGTTGAGGCAGGGTCTTACCATGTAGTCCAGGCTGGCCTCAAACCCACAGTACTAGGATTACAAGTGTGCACCGAAGCTCATGTATCTTTAGTAATCACTTCAAACCCCTTGTCCTGTTCTATATTAACTCATATTTTATACTTGCCTGTTTAAGGCTGGGCATGGTGGCATGTGCCTATAATTCTAGCACTCTGGAGGCTGAGGCAGGAGGATCACTGAATTTGAGGCTAACCTAAGCTACATAGCAAGACCCTGTCTCAAACCAAAAAAAAACTGTCTAAAAGTGTTGTTCTGAGACTATGTCTCCCATCACCAGGGCCAGCTGGGGGGCATCCCACTTGATCATCAGCAGAAAGTGCCTTTCTGAAGACCCCCTCTTCTCATCTAGTCTTATTCTTCACTGTTAAGCATGACCATCAGCATCTGAAAGAGGAGATGTGTCACAGAAACCAAGTGCTTTTTTTGGTAAGGAAAGTGAAACAAAGACTTGGGAAGTCTTCCTGGAAAAGAAGGTCGTGGCATGCAACAAGAATCCAGTCCTTCCCCCCATCCTGGAAACAGCCAAACCATTCACACATGTGTGCGCGCGCGCACACACACACACACACACACACAGACGGTGTGACCATGGGCATTGATGTGTGCACCCACTTGTACATTGAGTTGTACATTGTAGACAGCCAGGGTAGTACTTGTGTTTCACATGTAATGAAAGATCTAAATTTTATTCCTTTGGCAAGTTTATATCTTTTAAATTTAAATGTTCCTCTTTGGCTACAAATCAAATTTTGTGTTCTTAGAATAGAAATACTTTCATAGTTTTTCAGGATAAACTAAGTTTTTACAAATTTTCAATTCAGTAACTTACTCTTTCAAATTGGCTGATCCAAAAACAGTACAAAAAAAAAACCCACTGAATTGTTAGCACTGTATGGGATGAATTATATTTCAATAAAATGTTTATAAAAAAGTAGATACAATAGCACCTTTCCCTTCTCCATTTCACTTGTTCTTTCTTCATTATGTGCTTATTCATTGCACAGATGTTTAGATGTTTTCTGAGCACATTTTGTGTGTCAGACTCGCTTTGCAGTGGTAAGACTCAGCCCCTGCTGCTGGGCATGGTGGCAAATGCCTGTGTTTCTGGTATTTAGGAGGCTGAGGCAGCAGGATCATCGTGAGTCCAGAGCCAGCCTGAACTATAGTAAGACTGTCTCGAAAAAAAAAAAAAAAAATGACTTGGCCCTTTGAGAGTCACTGGGCAATGATGTGTTCAGAAGTTCGGGTAGAGCATCACAACGCCTGTCATCTGTGCTGGAAAATGCACAAGGGAACCACCACTGTGGCCTGAAGTGGGGGCCTCTCGGAGTAAATCTGGGAGAATAGGTCTCAGACTAGGTGTGGGGACAAGGAGTACAGAGGTTGTGGCCTGGGCAGGGGGTTTGAAAAGAGGAACCCAAGGGTAATGAGACCAAATCCAATAGTCAAAAGGAAGTATCCAAGTTTAGGGGAAAAAACAAAACATTTGGAGTAACAGAATAGCTGCAGGATGGAAAGGTCTGTTGGCCTCGGTGCTCAGGAGCGAGGAAACCAGGCCACCAAGGGGAAAAGGTTGATTAAAAAGAAGCGCCAGGCTGGGATACAGCATCTTGAGAACCCAGCAAAGATGTAACAGATAGTTGCAAGTTTCCTGGTCCTTTTAATGGAGGTAAATGAAGATAAATGCATCTTAGAAACAAGCTACCCAATTTACCAAGCAATATTCAACACACACACCTCTAATCCCAGTACTCAGGCAGAGGCAGGAGGATCCTTGCAAGTTTGAGGCCTGCCTGAATGTAGATCCTATCAATAAAATAACAAAAACTCCATAGTGTTTGTTGATTCCCACAAAGGTATTAATCTTCAAGAAAAAAAAAGTTGTCGTCCTTGGTGTCAGTGAGCAGTAGCAACATAAAGGATGCAGGCTGACCCAGCCCCATAGAGTGCACAGAGACCCAGCCATAAGATACCGATCACATCACTTCTGAAGTAAGGAGTTCAGAGGAGTCAAAGGCTGCCTGCTTTTCCGAAGCGGGCCCACTCCCAAGCCTGGGTTCACCTCACCTCCACACTGCTGGCTAGCAGCACTCAATGACTTTCAGCACATTCTAGGAAACATTTTAAAGGGGAAAAAATACTATAGTGAGGTACATGTATCCACCCCTAGACTTTATAGTACATCATTTTCCCCTTCTTTTTAAAGTTTGTTTTCCATACTGAGAGATTAGAGTGTGGCAGCAGCTGGCTGGAGAAGTAGGTGTGATCCCCGGACACATAAGCAGAACAGTTCCCAAAGCTGTTTGTGGGCTTCTCGGAGAACTCCAGCAGGTTTTCAATAGGATGGCCTAGACCTCACATCAGCCTGAGAGGTGGGCTCTCAGAACCAGCTCTCTGGACCCAGATGTGGAAGTTCTCATGGGTTACCTCTAGATTTGGACTGCATAAAAGAGGCAGCCACGAGGAACCCAGTGCAACCTAACTTTCTAGGGTAGCCCATGCTGTTTTCAGAGGCAGTGTGTACTTTTATCTCTGCTCTTACCCGTTTTTATGTCACTCAAGCTTGCTCTGCAGAACCAGTTTCTCTCACACCCTTCACGTTTATTTTCTCAAATAAACTGCCACTGCCTTTTGCTCACTTCATCCAATTCTTTGTTCAAGATGAGAAGAACCTGAAATCTAACTCCAGAAGGAGCAGTGAGCAACCTGAGCCCGGTGACATTTAGTTAGTGAGCTGCTTTTAGAAACAAGCCGCCCAGTAACAATACCGTTCTAGAGGCCAGACCGAACTGCCCAGCTGAATATGCTGGGAAGTTGCCTGGTGTTGACAGTGCTTGTGTCATAGAATGACTTGTTTCCCAAGCTCCGCCCCTAAAAATTGAGATGTGGTTTAACAAAAATGTATATGAAAACCCATTTGAAGATACAAAAACAAAGTCATCTTTAGTTTTCCTAGTTTCATCAAAGGAAGCATGAACTGCAGCTGTCCTAGAAAACCTTTGCTGAAACCAGTTACACATCAGTCATCTCAGGCTTGCACAGACCCCTGGCTCTTGGAAGTGTGATGTGGCACTGCCCCAGAGGAGGAAGTACACAGTTTATGACAGTGCCATGGTCTGATCAGGCACATGAGGGACAAGTGGTCTTTTGTTAAAATATTTTCTACCAATGTTTGAAGCCCTTTGAACCAAACTGGGAAGAAAACATCATGGTGTAAGTATGAGCCAAAGAAAGGATATTTTTAGATATTTACAAGACAGCATTAATTAGAAATTTTAACATTTTTAAAAACCCTACTCTTAGAATGGTTAAGGGATTTTCTCAAGGTCACAGAATCGGGCCCATCTTGGTCTCTGTTCCTACTCTTGCAGAAGGAACCTGATCTGTGTTTGCCTGTATTGCTAGTTTAATGGTGGATCTCTGGAGTCTATCTGCCTTTCTTGGGGAAAAGAATAACTTAAGCTTCCTCAGGTATAGCACTGGGAATAGATTTGTTTAAAAAGTTTTAGGTGAATGAGGAGCAGTTACTAGAACCAGATCTAAATAGTTTTTGTCTTCCAGGGAAGAAATTATAGAAGGAAGTGATTCACAGTTTTCTTTCCTCAGCATCAGTTTAGAGAGCAAGATGTCTAAAATCAGTTTCACTGGGCATCAGCAGGGCCACGCTCCTGGGAGGCACTACGCACTATGAAAGAATCGCACATTCTCTCTTCCAGTGTGCAGTGGTTGCTGTCACCCCCGTGTTTCTCCAGTTCCTCTTCCTTCTTCACACTCCTCCCCCAATGTGTCACCTATCCTTGTTCCTCTCTTAAAAAGACACCACTGATAGCATCTGCAGCCACCCGGATAATCCGGATGTCACCCATGTTAAGATCATTAGATCATTAGATTCCCTTAGATTTCTTTAGATTCCCTTAGATTCCCTTGCAGCATTTAAATTGTGCTGCTCCATCTCTTGCCAGTTGTCTTGTGAGAACACACTTAGCAGGAAAACCACATGCACCTGCTCTAGAGCTGAGCACTTTCCATCTACGGGCTCTGATTTAAGTTCAAGGTCAGACTCCTATATATATTTTAAATAAATAAGACTGTGTATCTTTCTCACAGCAAGGCACTTGTGCCAATACACCTCTAGGTTTTTTGTTTGTTTGGGGTTTTTTTTTTTTTTTTTGGCTTTTTTCTTTAATGCCTTGAGTTGTCTGTCCTGCCCTCTATTCTTTTTGCAGACTTCTAAACCCACATTTTAAAAAAAATTGGCATGTTACTGTATGAATTCTTATAATGTAGCCTTAAGTTTTGGAAGCTAAGGTGGTACGTAGACAAGAGGAATCCTTTCACGGTAAATGAGACATGCGTCTGTGTACCAGAACAGATCTCTCCCTGCAGAGCATGCTTAGGCTCCCTCTCTAGCAGGAGACAGGCTTTGTCCCCAGCACCAAGCATACGCCCACTTTTCACCTCCTAATTCAATCTGGATCTTGGGGGGAAAGGTGCTGCTGAAACTCAGACATCAGTAGTTTTCCAAAAGCTTCCCAAGGGATCTTCATGGTGGTCGGGGTGAACAGCACACCTGAAGTTCAATTCATTGCTCAACAGGGCCCAGCCTCAAAGAACCAGGGATGGGCAGGCGACCAGACCTATCGCTTTCGATTTCTTGTTCCTGCTGAACAGTTATGTTATAGGCTAAAGGAGACTTACTAACACCCTTCACTGTAACTATTATCCACAAAGGAACAGGAGTGTTCCTCCTTCTCCTGGTCTCAGTGCCTAACACAGCGGCAGACAAAACATTCAGCTCATGGTGTTGTACTTTGGCTGTGAAGCCTGAAGGAGGTGCTGGTGAGCAATTAACACAAGGAGGCAAGAAGAGGCCTGGAGTCCCGCAGAGGCCTAGCTGTTAATACTGGTCCACTACTGACACATGATCACTCAAATTGAGCAGAGGAATAAATTTACTTCAGACTTATTTAATAAAGAACCCTACATTCAATATGTGATTGGACTCACATTTGGGTTATGAAAGCTGACGATTCTGATTTGAGAACAAAATACAGGACAACAGAAAGTTTATCATTTTATCCTCATGTTTAACCTACAAAGTATAAAGTTTTCATGAAGTACTTTAATAAATATATTAAGGCATAAGGTAATCACTGTTTTCAGTGGAGGGTGTGGTTTGCTTTCTAACCTACTAGTTTACATTCAGAGTCTTTAGGAACAGAAATGACTGCTAACTTACAGAGAATGATACAAAACTTTAGCTTGTTCTGATTTGGGTTTTCCCAACTCAGTAGACCTCTGTATTATCTCCCTTATTCCTCTACCTAATAAAGAGGCAGTGGGTGGGCTGAGAGAAGGCAGCTTATTTGTGTGGTGGCAGTATTTGCTTTTTCAGTAGAAAGATCTTGCAAGTCACCTGGACAGTCAGGACACAGCTCATAATAAATAAGGCTTGGCAAAGAGGCCAAAAGCCTCTTGAAGCAGTAAGGGAAGCTGCAGGCTACACTGAGGAAGGTGACAGTGACATTAAGATGAAGACTTGGAAGTGACCAGCTAAACATCACCTCACACGGGTTGCACGCTTAGCCTCCTACCGCACCCCTTGTTACAACCTTGCTGTGAATCTCCAGTGGTGTACAAGCAAGCCAAGGACATTCTCAGTATCTTTCTGTAACCCAATCAGACACTGCAGCATCCTAGCAGACTGCCATGGTGTGTCAACAAACTCCCTACCCACAAAATAAACTGGTGGCATGCATCTCAGGTGCTATTGATTGCCCACTGCGAGGGCAAAACATTTTCTTGCAGGAGATGAAGCTGATGCTAACAGTGTCCGGTTCAAACCCACCCTCCACAACTTCCCCAAGGCCCTAGATGGACTCCAGAATCCAGTCGGTGCTGGAGAGGGGAGAGATAGGCAGCAAGAAGTCTCCAGGAGGACCTCGGGCCCTGCCTTCATGGAGGGAGGCTTGCTCCCGGAAGTCCTCTTGCTCCTCTTCATCGAAGAAACCGTTCTCCAGTGCATAAGGGTAGTCAGGGCTGGAAGCAGCCTGGCATGCCCCCTTGTACTCCTGGATGGACTCATAGAGGCTGTACAGCTGGCAGAGTAAGGACATATCCAGCTGGCGGAGGCCAACCTAGAGGGAAGGGTGGAGAGATAAAAACGAGAAATCAGCACTGAAGTCTAGTTTTACTCCAACACCCAGCCAGCTGTCTGCCTGCACTGTGAGCAGTGCACAGCATTATCAGTTGCCTGTGTCCAGGGAGGGTCACACCTGCTGCTGAGTCTGCTACAATGTTCCTGGACATTGTATGGTCCCAGCTTACCTGCCATGTGGCTGCCAAAACACACGTGTGTCCTTTCCCCAGGATCAGGTATGGAGATGACCCACATCTGCTTTCCTTACCATTATGTTAGGATCAAGTAATGCACACTCATTCTCTGGGGCAACAGATGACCCCTGCCTGTGACCACAGCTCACCAGTCAGGGAACATGCTGCCCCCTGCCTCTTCCACTTCTGACCTGCTGACCTGGCTTAAGGTGAAATGTCAGAGGGCAGGCTCCTCTCCCAGAGCAGGGCAGTCATCCCAGTGGCAGTGGGCCCCACCCCAAAGCAGCTGCATGACTCTGAAGAAGCATAGGACAGTAGGACATGGCCCCACACCTTCTCCAGGAAACTGCTTCACAAAAGCAAGTGTTGACAAAACAAGGAACACTTGCAAGACACACGCTTGTCTGCCTTCAAGTTCCTAACCTCCCCACATCCATCCCAGGAGAAAGGGCACACTTAGTCCTAAACAGAGAAGGCTTAGCTGGCCTGGAGATGCAGGGAGTCCAGTGTGTCCTAACCTTTCATGTGTGTGAGAGCCACTTGGAGCCTATTCAGCTTGTGGATTGTGCCTCAGCAACTGAAGACACAGTGTGGCCGTGCTTGCAACAAGCCCCCAGGGATGCCGCAGGCCCTGCTCTGTGTGACAGGGGAAAGAAACTCTTCAAGATGCAGGACACCCACCTCCTCACCCACCAAAGCCCAGGTCCTCCCTTACTTATCTCAATGCCATGGCTGATGCAGAATAATTATCTTACCAGATACCGGCAGGATCCCATGAAGTCCATGTTAATAAGCAGTACTGAGATGCTTCCTGCACTGAGAGGCTAACAACAAAAAGGTATGTGTGTGTGCATGCCCATGCACATGTGCATATGTGCATGTACACACACACACACACACACACACACACACACAGACATAGGATCCATAGTCTCTGTAGCTTCTGAAAGGGCTCTTTAGCCAGACTGTCCATGAAAGGCAATTAAACTTTCACAAAAGGAAGCTAAGGCTGGGTGTTCTTAGAGCTGAGTCTTTATGTCCTTGAACCTTGGCTGGCTCCCTCAGTGCCTAGCCAGACACAGAATCAGAACTGTCTCCCCAGCACTCAAGGGAGATCTCCTAGATGCAGGAGGGTCCTACTGTTCGCCTAGATACTCTTCACGCTACTGGAATTCCCGAAAATAGTTTTTCTCAGGAAAAGACCTCAGCCACAATCAGGGCATGGTCTCCAGGCCCAGCTATGCCTTTTTCAATGGCTTTGTTAAAGTCCACACCCTTAACTGGCCTCTAAAATGAGGGACTGGGACTGGGCCACTCAACCTGTGACCCTCTGTAGATGTTGCTTCTCTGTCCTGCATGAATGACCAACACCCACAAGGACAGTTTCCTGGGCTATTCTGGAAATGGACTAAGCCCAGTGGTACCCTGCTCTTCAAAGCACACCTCGGGCATGTAAGCAATGTGCTCAGGCCCATCAAGGTCAGGTGCTTTTTTTCCTGACTAGTTTGGCTGTAGACACACGAGTGTGTGTCATGAGAAAGGAGGGCTCTGCTATCATTTTAAACATCACCCAGATAATTCTGATATGCAGGCCCACTGAGAATCGGCATCCTCACAGCCTGCCACCTTGCACAGAGCACAGGGCAACAGCACAGCATGTACCCTCCCTCCCATCCTGCCTCATTCACACTGAGGTGGAAAAGCAGCCAAGCTGTGCAAGAAAGGACCCCAAATTCCTAGCCACCTTCACCAGTAGACATCAGGGGGTGCCAGGATAAAAATTAACCACCAAACTCTCCTGGTCAGAGGGAAAGTACAGCTGAATGCAAAGAGGGAAAGGCTCCAGCAATGAGACCCTCAGATCTGGCTACATCTTTGCAAGCAGACAAGTGGTGTCACCTAGCTACCACATCCCGGCCTACATTCTGCAGGGCCCTTAACATCAGGTGCACTGAACCCACAAAACTGTGCTGCTTTCTGCACCCAAGTTTCTCCTCATTGTTGGCTCCCTATTTACCAACCACCATGTCATGAGATTCTGACTAAGCAAACCCAAATATACCCATCTCTTCTAGGATTTAATACAGACCTTGTGATGTTAATAACATCGCATCCTCCCAGAGTCACACCAATACAGTATTGGCTTTAAACATCACAGGAGTGGCTAGAGCCCAGATATACTTATGTGCAGTCATTCTGACACTGGCAGGGTAGGGATCCTCAAGACTCTGTCTCACCTCAGGAATGGACCACAGAGACACCCAACAAGCACCAAGCCACATGCTGACTCCACCTTCCAGGGGACAGCCAGGGAGAGTGAAGCCTGGGCTCCGTGACTGTAAACCTGCTCGTCAAAGGCTCTGACCTCCTGTGACCCCTTGGCACCAAAGACCCTCTGATCCAGATGCCATTTCCAATGTATTCAGCTGCTTCAGGATATGCCCCTGGCAGGACATGTGCTGGAACCTCCCAGTGCAAAAGCAGCCAGGTGATTCACAAGGCCACCGTCATTGGGCGGGACACTGGCCTAGAAAAGTCTGACCCACCTAGAACATGGTGTAATTATGCACCCACCTGTTACACAACCATCTGAGCACATGTCCTACACTTGGGGATGTTAACAAGGAGCTGAATACACATGCAAACACACACACAGAGGCATGCACACCCTGGTATTCATGCCAGCTGCTTGAGGTCCCAGACTGAGCTCTTCCAGCTGAGCAGAAATCCTGAGCTGCAGTGAGGGTTGGCCCTTAGCTCCTCCTTCCCTGGGGCCGCTTACCCACTTCTCTTGCATTTCTGTGGGAGAGAACACCTCAGGGCAACGCCCCCCTTTGGTCTCACAATTCTGCAGGCTCGTGCCCCTGCTCATCAGTACACACACACTCATCAGGTTGAGTCCTCTGCCTAGACTGCCAGCCACATGTCCTGTCTCCTGGGTGCCTGGTGGGCAGCAGCTACCCTGATCCTCAGACTGACTGATTCGGCCAGGTTTCCCTTTCCCCTCACCCTGCCTGCCTTCCTTGGGATACCTGTGGTTCTCTGCTTTAGGCCACAATATGCAGATGGGTCTCCTTCCCCTGCTGCGGGACACACTCCTTCAATGCAGTGCCTTTTGGGGTTCTCAGTACCCAGTACAGAGTCCTGCATAGCAGACATGCAGATCTTTGATGACTGAGTTGAGAAAGCTGGTTGTCGAGCTTTCAGATGCCCTCCAAGGGGCGTCTGCCCTGGTGTGGGTGGTGCCGGGCCTTGACCACACTCCTTTGGCACCCACAGAAATAGCAGGACTGAACTAGCATGCCTTGCAGAAAACACCGGAACCTGAGTACCCTTCTGACTGCCACATCTTGCCAGAGCCCAGTCCCTCTGTGCTGAAGGGATGGGGTCTGCGATATGGGAAGGGGACAGAGGGACTCCCCCAGAGAACTACTCTAAAGGACATGGTTAAATTATCCACGAACAAGAATTGCTCCTCCTTCCAGAAAAAGTGGGCCAGGAAACCCTTAGCCAGTCCACTGACACCTGTGCCTGCCCCTGAGTACTAGCAGGGAGACCTGTGTCTTAATGATATGTCCACATCTGTCTTGGGTGACACTGCTGTCCTCACTCATAGCTTGTTTCAGAAAATACAGATCTCTTTTGTATTCAGGCACACTTTGAATATTTCTCACTTACAAATACAGAAGTCTTCTGTAATCCTAGCACTTTGGGAAGTTAATGCAAGAATATCACAAGTTTGAGCCCAGCCAGAGCAACTTAAAAAATAAAAAGGACTGGAGATTAACACAGTGCAAAGTCCCTGAGTTCAATTCCCAGTACAAAAAAAAAAAACCCCTCAGGTCTTGCAATTTATGATGCTTTATGCTAGACTCTCAAGACAATGGAGAACAGTCAACAATCCACTGTTGCTGTAAACTCCTAGAGCCCTTCCTGTCTCTGTTCAGGCTTCCGGCTTCCTTCCTGGTCACTCTCTTCCGATGGGCTCCCTGCACCCCTCCCACCTCCACACAGGTGCTCATCAGCCACAGCATCCCACCTGCTACTTGTGATAACAGTGGGCTCAATTCAGGGATATGCCTCAGACAGGATGGTGGCTTCAGCTGGGCTTCAAGTCACTAAAGTCTCCAAATATCTCTGAAGGCCTCTATTGCGAAGGGGCAGTTCAAGCAACAGAACCGTTGCTACAGGGAGAAAAGGCTTAGAGGAGAGGAGGCTTTGGGTGGAAATCTGTGTTGATCCAAAACAAACATTGTGGGCTGGGGATGTGGTTCAGTGGTAGAGTGCTTGCCTAGCACGCACAAGGCTCTGAATTCAATACCCAGCACAAGGGGAAAAAAAAAAAAAAAAAAACCACTGTGAATAACTCAAGATTTTTTAGAAATTAAAAAAAAATTTAAGAACTTTCTGTTTCACTTAAGAAATTAAAATTAAATGTCAGGGTCATTCATTGGTGTGTTTAAGAGTCACAAACAAAAAGAACTTTCTCCCAAATCCAGCCAAAAGTTGAAACAAATCAAATATTTTCTGATTTCTGCCCCAGTGCAGCAGGGCAGAGGGAGAAGCTTGGAGACAGTTGGTGCTGGCAGCTCACACCAGGACCCTCTCTGACATGATGTTCCCTGCTAGCCCTGTCCTCGCTAATCTCTGCAGCTCAACCTAAATAGAAACAATTGTTTACGTTAAACAATTACGATGCAGACAACATGATAGGGCTGCTCCTTTGGAATGATCCTTCCCACTCCCTCCTTTGTGCCCTTCCACCCCTCCCTAATCCTTTTGCTGAAGACATATTAACTGTTAAACTTTTTTTCCCCCTTTAGGGCTGGAGAGTAACACAGTGCAAAGGCCCTGGATCCAATCCTCAATACAAAAAAAAAAAAAAATCCAAAATTGCCTTGGCACAACTATGTAGTACTCTACCCCTAAGCTACAGTTTGTACCCCAGTCTTTTTTCAAAAGGTTATTTTGAGACAAGGTCTAAACTGCCCAGGCTGACCTCAGACTTGTGATCCTCCTGCCTCAGTCTCCAGAGTAGCTAGAATTACATGTGTGTGCCACCACGTCCAACTCTAAATCTTTAGATTTCCAGCATATCTGATGGCCTTTGTAAAACTCCTCCTCAATCCTTAGTTATTTAAGTAGCTTCGAGGTTTAATCTGCTGAAATGTCTCATTTAAGAAACAGGAACTAGATGCAGGTGGTTGCAATGTTCCATCCAGACAAAAGGAGACAAGCCCCACAGACAGACTCTCTGTTCAGCATGCAGCCTTCCGGCTCTGCCCCTCTTTTCCCTCCCTACAGCAGCCCCTGCCTTGCCGGTGCCCCTAAAGGCTCTGTGACAGGATTTCCCTTTCTTGTTGTTGAGTAGGCTTTTAGAATGAAGTTCCCAGCCTTGCTGGATACCTAGTCTCTCATTTTAACTCGATGGTCATGGTGAGACAGAAAGGAGGAGCCAGGCTTGGTGGAATATGCTATCATCCCAGCACTCTGAAAGGCTGAGGCAGGATTGCCAAGTTCAAGCCCAGCCTGGACTGCCACGTTTGAGCCCTCAACTTACTGAGACCCAGTCTCAAAATTTAAAAGAAAGGCTGGGATTATGCTCCGTGTGAAGGCCCTGGGTTCAATTTCCAGTATAGAAATAAATAAAGGGGTGGGGCAAGGCTCAAGCCTTCTGTTTCCCCTGAGGACCTTAAGGGGCCATGACCAGCTGGCAGCTGCCACATTCCTCCCTGCACTCCAGCCACTGCACTTGACGGCAAAGATCAGAGAGAAACCCAGGCTTGCTGCTGACATGTCCAAGCCCCTTAACCCCAGCAGGCCATGATTAGTACTACCACCTCACAAAAGTCCCAGCAGCCATAGTTCTGGTCAGACCCTCACTTTCTCCACAACTGTGGACTCATCCTAGATCCCCTACAGCCACGCGAGGAGGTATCAACCTGCCCAAAGGCTTGAAATTCGGCCCCATGCCAGATGATAGGCCACTCTGACTATTACTGAAGTCCTCAGGCGGATCTTAGGAATGCAGGAGCCTGTGTGTGCACCTCTTCCTCCTCTACGCCAGCCCTTGCCTCTCACCCGCTTAGGTAAGTGGAGCAGGCTCCCTCCACGGGCTCTCACCATGCTCAGCACAGGTCCCAGCAAAGCCTCCCTCAGGTGGTCCTGTAAAACTACTAGGGATTCTCATCTCAGGCGGAGAGGGCTACATGGGTTATGCTAAAAGGGCTCAGTAACAGTTACACCAGGGGTTATTAACCCTGAAGAATTCTGGAGAACAGTAGTGACAGTGGTGGTTGCAACAGCAGACAGAAGACCTGTGGTGGCCTTGGAAAGAAGACTGAAGCAGCCAGCAGGGGAAAAAGCTGAGATTGAAGCCCAAGGCCACCAGCACGGAAGGTTGAGGCCTGAGGTCATTGGTGGCTCAGGGCAGCAAAAGTTGCTAGAGAAGCTCCAGAAAAAGCCACCACAGGGCCCTTAGGACTCCACTGCTGGGGAGCTGTTCCAGGGCCCTTAGGACTCCACTGCTGGGGAGCTGTTCCAGGG